>NW_020868680.1:417412-427412 GCF_003789085.1 Penaeus vannamei
TATATATATATATATATATATATATATATATATGCATATAAACATACACAAACACATACGCATACACATATACATATAAAATACATATACATACATACATACACACACACGCACACACGCAAGCGCACACACACACACACATATATGTGTGTGTGTGTGTGTGTGTGTGTGTGTGTGTGTGTGTGTGTGTGTGTGTGTGTGTGTGTGTGTGTGTGTGTGTGTGTGTGTGTGTGTGTGTGTGTGTGTGTGTGTGTGTGTGCTTGCTTGTACGTGCACACGTGTGCGTATGTGCGCACATACGTATGCATATGCAAACAAGCACTACCAATGGCGCCTGCTGCACTCGGCCAGGGCCCATGTGTCGGAGGGCGCCCGCGCAGGCCGCCCTCGCTCGGCCGAGGAAACACTTCGGCAACAACTCAGGGCAGAGGGAGTTAGGGCTCGCGGTCTACCTGCTCGGAACCACTTCAACTCGTTTCTACAAGAGTTCCACGGCCCTAAAACCCTCTCGAACAACATCGAAAACTTTCAGAAACGATGTTGGGACAACGTTCTTAAAACTTATCGCTCGCAGACCTGTGGCATCCAGGTGTTTTTTCGAGGGAGGGACGATGCTGAAGATACATTCTGAATTTGAATAAAACCAATAAATGTGAGCAATTACTCACATGGATAAAGGGATACATGAATAAAAATGGACAAATAAATTCTTATTTTAAACATGCTTAATATAAATACCTAAATCTATATCAACACAGCAAAGCAAAAAAAGTAAAGAACACTCCCACTCAAAAGCAACAACACCTGTTTCAAAGTCCATCAGAGACAAAAAAAAAAGCCCAAAAGAGGATGGGGCCTTGACCCCAGTGCCCAGACACCGCGGGCACAGTGCCATAACACAACAACGGGCGACAGGACAGGCAAGGGGCAAGAGCCTACTCCCCCTGCTTGGTGCCGGGTTGGGCGATCCTCCCGGAATGAAATACCCGATCTTGAACCTTAATGATCCATCACCTGCGGCTCCCGCCCTTGATTACGATGCCATTACTCCTCGCGTGATTCCAGGTAATTCCAGCGCTAAAATTCTACTTTTAATAATGTTGAGTGCAATGGCTCTCACTAAGTTCGCTTTCATGGATCATTATATAACGCATGTCGGGCGAAAAGGCACAAATGACGCTCCGGAACACGCTGAGCACCTCCGACAGGCAGCCAGTGTGACTGCGCTCTGGACCGGCGGCGCTCATGCTCGCTCGAGTAATCATATTGGGTTCGGATGAGGTAGAAAGAGGGAGAGGGAGAGGGAAAGGGAGAGGGGGAGAGAGAGAGGGAGAGGGGAGAGAAAGGGGAGAGGGGAGGAGAAAGGGGGAGAGAGGGGAGGGAAAGAGGGAAAGAGGGGGAGGAAAGAGGGAAAGAGGGGGAGGAGGGGAGAGGGAGTGGGAGTGGGAGTGGAGTGGGAGAGGAGAGGGAGAGGGAGAGGGAGAGGGAGGGAGGGAGGGAGGAGAGAGAGGAGAGAGAGAGGAGAGAAGAGAGAGAGAGAGAGAGAGGAGAGAGAGAGAGAAGAGAGAGAGAGAGAGAGAGAGAGAGAGAGAGAGAGAGAGAGAGAGAGAGAATGTAATAATGAGAAAGAGAAAACGGAAGGTAAAACGAAAACGAAAGTGGAATACTGGATAGAGTGAGAGAGAATGAATTCGCACATCTCTATTTTTTCACACCCGTAAAAACACATCTCGTAATAGAAACAATTCTACGAACAATGGGCATAATAAAAAGCCCAAACCCCGTAACACAGATGAAACACCGAGGGGGAAAAACGCTCGAAAAATGGAAAAAAAGACACGAAAAACATATGAAATGCAATATGAAGGCTGCGTTCAAAGGCCGTGTCATGGCGTGCGAATTAGGTGATGCCGGCGAGACAGTCGGCCAGTCCCGTGACGTCATCAACGCGTTGTCCCGCTTCACGCCGCCGACCGAAACGCTCATTCCAATGCGCGTTGTGAGCGTTGGTAATATCTTTTGATTTTCTCTCAATGAAAGACTTTTAATCAAGATCATCGTAACAAACTAACGTATAATTTTTCGGCGATGGAATATTGTTGTTCATAGATTGAGTGTTGTCAATACAAGTATTGATTACAACAAAACGATACTAAAACAATCAACAAATCAAAAACAAATAAATAAAATTGCTATTCTAATCGTAGTAAAAAACGGATATTTCGTTATCGACCTCCCTCCCCCCAGCATGATTAGACAGAAACCGTTCATGGAACAAATATTTGATCAAAACAAATAAACAAGCAAAAAAGAAAGCCTCCCTTAATAAAAACCAAGAACACTATTTGCCATACTAACCATAAAAAATGCGTATTATTTCCGATCCAAAATACCAATACGGTGTTCCCCGAGCGAGGCCATAAGGGGGGGGGGCGCGGCCGCCGTGGAAGCCGGGCAACAAATAATCTCCGGAACTGGAGGAAAAACAAGATAATAAAAGTAACTCCAAAATCGGCCTTGGGAGATAAGTCACGTGACACAAGCGGCGGAAAGTCTACAATAGAATCAAAGTTTAGGAATCGATATGAATCTGTGGGAGGGAGGGAAGGAGCTGGGAGATAAAGGGGAGGGAGAGAGAGAGAGAGAGAGAGAGAGAGAGAGAGAGAGAGAGAGAGAGAGAGAGAGAGAGAGAGAGAGAGAGAGAGAGAGAGAGAGAGAGAGAGAGTGTGTGTGTGTGTGTGTGTGTGTGTGTGTGTGTGTGTGTGTGTGTGTGTGTGTGTGTGCGCCTGCGGGGGTCGCCGGAGATCGTCCAAGCGGGGCAGCATCGTCGCGCCGCGGGATTTACAGCCGCCTTCGCCCCGGGAGGAATTGCATCCCCGTAATTGGATCGGGTTTGGATTCCGCAGAAATTTGCGATCCATCTGCGGCGCGTATTGACAGCGCGCGTCACATATATACGTCTAAACAGGCCGCTGTGTGTAGTTCCCGCTCTGAAATACCACAAAGTCGCGCACGAGCGGAAGAAAGAGAGGAGCATCACGCGCGAGAAACAAAATATTCCCCCCAAGGCCAAAAATCAGCAGAAACGCACCAAAATAAAAAATAAATAAGATCAAACAAAACTGGAACTGGGATAACGATAATACGACCGCGATACCACAGATACTTAGATCGTTCGAAATCAAAGGGAAACCTTCGCCCGAGATAGACTGCGGCTTCCGGCCACAAATCCTTCGATTGCGATGTCAAAGGAAACGTCCCGGTCCGTCAAGGGATCGCGGATGGCGGCGCGAGGGGAGCAGGAAGAGGGGGAAGGGGGCGAAGAGGGAGGAATATTAGCACTAGAAGTAGAGGGAGGAGGAAGAAAAGAGGGAAGAGGAAGAAGAGAAGGAAGCAGAGGGGGGGAGGAAAAGGTAATGGAGGAAGAGGAGGAGGAGGAGGAGAGGAAAGAGGTAGATGTGGGAGGAGGAGGAGGAAGAGAGAGGCTAGTAGGAGGAAAAGGAGCCTTAGCAGCAGAAAGCTCGGTTCTCCTCGAAAGGGCGCCACAAACTGGGTATTAATTAGTCGGTTCATTCTATTAGCCATCTCATTACTTTCCCTTTCACCGCTTCGTCAAAAAGGCCACGACGACGCTCCACCGAGGGGAACCGAGGGACGCGGCCCCGGGAGGGACACGCGCTCTCGAACTCGTCCTAGATTTTTCTCATGCACAAACAAACACAATTCCTCTCTCTCTCTCTCTCTCTCTCTCTCTCTCTCCTCCCTCTCTCCTCTCTCTCTCTCTCTCTTTGTTTCTATCTTTCATTATTCCTGAACATATCTATATTTTTCTCTCCAATTCCCTTCCCTCTCCTTTCCCTGTTCCCTCTGCTCAAGAGACAATCAATTAAAATTTTCCGACAATAAGAACGATCCTTAGACTGTTGAAAAGAGAGAAAAAAAACAATATAATAATCAGGCAAGTTAGCAAACCTCTGCAGCGGATTCGCATCAATCAGAGAGGCAGCGCGCCGCCTCAAAGGACGGGGAAATTGAAACAAAAACCAATTACAGAAGGGAAAAACGTCAACTGTCCCAAATTATGTAACAAAGGAAATGCAGAAGCCTAGGTGCAGGTTGTGTTTTTACATTTAATACACAGTCGTCACGTGATATTGTATTTCTTATTTTTTTTTTTTATAATGACGGAGCGTTGCGTCAAATTGCACTGTTGTTATCTCTTTGCTTTTTGGGGTTTGATATCCGTTTTTACTCATCTCTTATCATATTATCAAATCTGGAATGCCTCAGTATCTTTTTTTTAACCATTCCCGACATTAAATTTTCGTCGCCCATTATCAATTCTTATTTCTCTTTGCTTTGCTGTTCCTTTCCTTCCTCTTTGTCCCGCATCCCATGCCCTCTCTTCCTGGGCCGCGCATCCTTCGTCCTTCCCCTCAACACATCTTCCCTCGCTACTTCTATGCTAAACTCATCGATTTTCCAAAAAATTTGGTTCTCGAAAAATAGAAGGAGAGGAGGAGGAAGGTGGGGGGATGGGCATGATAAAAACATTAAAATGAAATCGAAATCCAATGGCCATTACCCGCCATATGTGTTTATAAAGAGAACATGCGTATGGCAAAACCACATAGCATGACATCAAAAGAACAGTGTAATGCGTCCAGGTCTAAAGGAACACGCACGCGATCAACAAGGGAGGCAGGCGAGGCAGAGCCGTGGGGCAGCGGCAGGGGAGAGAGGCAGGGACAAGGGAAGGGACAAGGGTAAAGGATAACGACAAAGGGTAGGGGAGAAGGGCTGGGAAAGGAAAGGGGATAACGGCAGGGGACAGCGGGGGGGGGGGGTCAAGAACAGGACCGGGAAAAAGATGGGGACAAAACTAGGGATCAGCGGCAGAGGATAGGGGAAAGAAGCATGTGCAGGGAAGGGGAGAAGTAGGGGTAGGGTGAAGGGGTAAGGACATGGAAGAGGACAACAGTAGGGGAGAGCGGTTGGGCAAAGGGGAGAAGAGCAGGGAAGGGGAAAGGGGTAACGGTAGGGGAGAGAAGTAGCGGCAGGGAATAAGGATAAGGATGAGGGGCAGTATCAGGGACGGAGGCAGACGGGAGAGAGAGACAGGGGATGATGTATCATAGGGTGTATGCCTCAGTCTGAGGAAATGTTGATATGGTCTATAAAGTCCTCGGGGTTCTCTGTCTCTCTCTCCCTACGTCCGTAAATTCAGAGCGACTTGGGTTAGGATGAGGTTCGGAAGGGGGTCGAGGGGTTGAGGAGGGAGAAGGAGGGGGGGGTCACTTGCTCTCATAAAAAGAGGGAGGATTCGCACAGACCCTCTCTCCGTCTTAAATATATATTCAATCTTATCCTTTCCTCTCTGCTTCGCGATTCCTTCCTTCCTCACAATCACACCATCCTCATCCCCTCACTATCACTCCTCATAAAAGACCAACTTCACCACTCGTACCACCACCGCCACAGCCACAGCCAGCAGCAACACCCAACACCGCTAGCCAGAAGCGCAACCAGCTGAGCACACCCACCAGGGTCCATCCCCTTCCTCCCCCTCCCTGTCTCCCTCAGACAGTTATTACCTCCTGCCAAACTTTATTAACATACTACACATTCACATTTCCCCACAAGTCCTGTATGAGAACTGACAGGTCGGTGCCACATCAGTAGTCGTTGACAACTCGTGTACAGATGTATTCATAGCTGGTCGTCGTGTAGTAGAATTATCAGCATTTCCGAAATTATGTGACAGACATATTATGCCTGATACGTCGCCGGGGCTAAAACACTGCAAATTCTAAACAGCCCTTTGCGAATTCTATTGATGCGTTTACTCCGTGATGGTAAAGACGGAATGGGGATATGAAAAAATCAACATGGCCTACTCATGCTCTAGAAGTCCGTTTCATCAAAGTTCTTTCAAAGGAATAAAATAAATCGCATCACTCCTCCCACCCCTGCCCCCTCCCCCCGCCCCTCCCTTCCATCGTCCGCGCTCGTTAACAACGTTGGCCCAAGTCCACCAACTTGCGTGAAACACTGCTAATCCTCCTACGACATAAAATCACCGGTAATCGCGAAACTAAGTTTTCTACGAAATTTCTCTCCCAACAACAAAAGGAACAGATGGCGGAGGAAGGAGACAAGAGACCGCCGCACGGAGACCCGTGTTCAGAGTCTATACAACTCGAGGCTGGTGAAGTTAAATAAGAATAATAAAAAAAAGATACATAAAATAAATATAAGATATAGACATTACACTCGTCGGGTGCGAAGCGACGGGCTGGGCACCGGCCAAACGCGAATGCATGAGTCTCCGCGCTTTCGCGTTACGATCTCGTTCTCATTCCATAGACCTGGAAATCCAAATACCCGGCCGCTCTGTATAAATCGAGTGAGATAAATAAAATATAAACTTGCCTCCCTCCCGCGATGGCCATTATCCGGGAGGCCCCAGAGCCCCTCCCTCGCGCGGAAACTCATTTTCCCGTCGGAGGTTAAAGGCGGCCGGAATTCCAGTCACACTCGGGGTCGGCCGGAGGGAGAAAGAGGGCAACGGGCGGCGTCCGCGGCGTCCTATTACCCAGACGCCCCCCGCCGAGCGCCCGAGACACCCTATCATATTGTTTCTTTTATTCCAGCTTGAGCAATTCCCGGCGCCGCTGGTCGTAACTCAGATTCCAGAGAATAACTGATGGTGGCTGCTTAATATGCAAACGCTGAATGGACCGATAACGATATCTGAGGCGCCGGATTCATTCAAATCCTAAATAGGACTGCCCATTGCCTTCGCTTTTGACAAAGATTCCAATGAGTGTTCACACATACAAAAAAGATACCAGCACTTGTAGTCATGGCAACGCATGCCAAACACGATGACTATTCTTTGCACATTATACATCGGCGGGTTCAGCTACTTCAAAATATATTCCCATTTTTTTCCAATCAAAGCGTAAGGCTAATCCTATAGAGGTCTCTAAGGACTTCAAATGAATCGACTTTCAATCCTCCTTAAAGTCTTTATGGCGAGATCTTCAGGGCGCCTGGACACGAGTTCCTCTGACCACGTGGGACAGCCCCGCCAGCCCAGCCCCTCAAGCCTGGGCAGGCGAAACCAATGTCGGCAGAGCTCAAATGGGGCCTTAATACCCTGGCATAATCACACTTAAGCGCACGGACAACGACTATCGCCTCCTGCAGGACCCGACGTAGCCTCTGAGCACGTGAACATTTCGGCCGACGTGGGAGATGCCGCCGGACCACGCCAGGACGGAGAGCGTGAGAATGGAGGTGCTGGAGGACTTAGTTTATGACCTTGTTAGCAGCGGGTTTAAGATCAATTTTTGTCCCTTAACGGCTCCTCTCCACGCAGGTAACACCTCCTGTTTTGTTTCCGGTTGTAAAAAAAGAAAAGAAAAACCGCTACGGGACTCTCCTTTTACGATTCAATCATTCCATTTGCATTCCCATGAGGAGGGAGATATCAAGAACACAAGCCCGAGGAGGTGACAGGAGACAGGGGCTGTGGATTCCAAGGCAAAGGAGTGAATAGCGAGAGGCATTACGTCTCACAGAAGAGGATCAGGCTCGCCGACGTCCCCTGAGAAGAACGATGCGATTTGCGCGTCCACAGAGAAAATCCGCTCACTCGAAAAACGGGTGAAAAGAATAAAATACGATTACAGTTGCTAATTTGACAGATAGAACAATAAATCGAGAAGAGAATTTATTTCGATTTGCCACAGCAACGACCGCCTCTTCAAGCTTGTGTGGGAATAAGATAATCATGTTGATACAAAGGGCGGCGATAGTCATGGCCGCCGGGTTGTGCTAAAGGCTCGCCGGGCGGATCGCGTTGTAGGGGCGAATTTTAAAGGAGCGGTTCCAGTAGAGCTCCGATGTGAGACGTTGCGGTAAAGGGAGATAGGAGGGAAGAGGAGGGCGGAGGGTGCGTGAAGCCCGCTGAGGTGGTAAGAGAGGGTAAGGGGTAAGGGGATAGGGGAAAGGATAAGGGGAAGGGGAAAGGGTAAGGGTAGGGGGAGTTGGAGGGAGTGGGAGAGGGAAGGGTGCGGGGTATTAGAAGGCGAGGGGGAAGGGGGAGGGGCAGGAAAGAGGGAGATAGCTATTGGCCCCTAAGGTCGGAGAGAAGTGGTTGCGGTAAGTGTTTTTTTTTATTACGGTTTAAAAAATAAAAAAGGAAAACGACGGAGACGAAGGAACGAAGAGAAGCAAAGAACAGAAGAAACGAAAAACACTAAAAACACCCAGCGCGTATCCTATCGTTCTAGCGGTTGGAGAACCAAACAGGTAAACCATCCCTCCTTTCTTTCCTTCCTCCCACGCTCCCCCTCCCTTTCCCCCTCCCTCCCCTCTCCCCGAACGGAAAACGGAGCGACTATTCGGTACGTCAAAAGACTTTCTTTTTTTTCTTCTTCTTAACCAAACTTAAGATATAGACGGCAGGTATTACCGCACGGCTCCTCCTTATGGGAAAACTTTACATCCTCAAGACGAAAACTCCATGACAAACAACTGGATAATAAATTCCACAAATGACTTCCTAGCTGTCTCGTCTCCTTGAATAAACGACACTTTCGGGCGCTGTGTCTCCGCAACGGCCGATATGCAACCCGGCTTTATAGAGTACAACGGTGGCTCTACCTGGATGGGATGGGAAGCTCTTGCCTTCGCCGCCGCTCTGCCTTCGGGGTTCGGTAAAGAGGCAAGTTAAGGGTCAAATGAAGGGAAAGGGAGGGAAGTGAAGGAAAGGGAGGAAGGGAGAAGGGAAAGTGAAGGAAAGGGAGAGAGAGGGAACTGAAGGAAAGGGAGAGAAGAGAGAAGTGAAGGAAAGGGAGGGGAGAGGGAACTGAAGGAAAGGGAGAGAAGAGAGAAGTGAAGGAAAGGGAGGGGAGAGGGAACTGAAGGAAAGGGATTTGAAGGAAGAGGAAGTGAAGGAAAGTGAAGGAAAGGGAGGGAAGAAGGAAGTGAAGGAAAGGGAAGGGAGAGTGATTTGAAGGGGGGGAAGGGAGGAAGAAAAGTTATCGGAGAATGGAAGAGGAAAAATATAAGAAAATTTATGAAAAAGAACAAGGGGATGGGAGATAATAAATGTTATTGATTAAGAAATGATATATAAGAAACGAACAAAATCGAATCGTAAGATCAACGCCACCGAACTGTAGAAGAAAAAAGTATACTTGAGATAAATGAATAATGAAATAATCTAAACAAGCAAATTTCAGCAAAAATATTTCTATTTCCTTTATATTCTTCTTCTCTGTCCCTTTTTCCCTCTTCCACCTCCTCCATCCCTTCCCCTTCCTTCCTTCTCCTCCTTATGAACGTGGCACTTCCTGGATGCATCGCAATATCATCAGCGTAACTTGTAGGATTTTTGCACCGCGTCTCCCTAACTCTCCTTCGACCCTAATACCGGTCCTTCCTCATCCTCTTCGGGCTCTGCTGGCCCCGCGACATCTTGTAACCTTGGGTCTCCATCTTCTGGTTCCTAATTTTCTTAATCCCTATATACGTTATTCTCAATTCATTTTTCCTTATGGTGAATGTGGAGTTAAAATGAAGAGAAAATCTGAAAATTTGGAAAAGAGAAGTTAAATTGAATAAATGAATAAAACCCGGTCATTGTAACTTCTCGTGTCGCCCACTCTCTCAGGTATGAATGCAATACTTCCGTTATCATCGCTTATCATCCTTTTCCTCCCCACTTCCCGTGTTCGTGATACCAAGAGGGTTTCAACTTTGTAATTATCTCCCCTTCAAAACTTCTCCCCAACCTTCTCCCCGAGTTCCCCCCAAACCTATAGGGTAACTTTTGTTTCTCTCCGAAATTGGTTACACGTCAGGTCATAACTCTATATCTTTCCAGTTCTGTTTCTCTCTCTCTCTCTACCTTTTGCTTATATCACCTTTTATTTACCTCGCCCACTTATTCACCTCTTATCCCTCTGCACTTATATGACTATTTCTA
>NW_020868680.1:437412-439912 GCF_003789085.1 Penaeus vannamei
CAAAGCATCCGCGTCGCGTCTCGCTCACCTGGGGGAAAATAACTAACGCGAAGGAGTCTCGCGGTGTAATGGAATTCTACGGAGTTAATGTGATGCATGAGTTAATAATATTATGCATGAATAGTTAATGCGAGCCGCAGGACGTATGACACCCCGTACCTCACTTGCCAGCACGTGAAAAACACGGCAGCGGACACATCCAGACAGACACTCGCGCCTCATAAATAACCACTCTTGGCCCGCGCTGCTTACTCGCCGTTAGGCAGAAAATCATAGTAAACACCATTTTGTTTCCAGGTTCAACGGAATATAAATTGCAAATTGGTAATTACTGAAACCCTATGCTAATGATCTCGATTATAATCATCATTTTTATCTCCTCACGCCCGGTTTCCCCTAACGCTGTCAATGGTTTTAATTAGCAAGTGAGAGGTTTTGCCAATTTGAGATTCACAAAAATACGCAAATGGAGAGTAATCTTGGCTCTAGCAAAGATTATTTGTAAAATGCAGGAAAAAACAGCGAAATGCACACGCAATATTTTTTTCATGATGAGAAAGAATCAATCATCGCGATCAGTATTTTATTTTGCTTATCTGTATGAAATTCTCAAATATATATATTTTCAAAAAACCGTGCCATCGATAAATTTCATAGGGATACATATATCTATATAAATAACATTCATATACATTCATAATGACCACACAAACACACACACACACACAGATAAATGCGCGTTTCTTACATCTTATCATTTAATCTCCCCATCTATCAACCCGTATTTTCATTTATGTCTTATTTCCCCCGCAACCCGACTATAACCTGATAAGCGAGACTCCTGACGTTACCACCAGCAACACCTCCTCCGCCTCCCTTTCCTCTTCCTCTTTGCTTCTGGAATAAGGAATGGACAAGTCTAATTAAGTACCGGGATCATCTGATTAGCATTCGTAATGTTCCTCCATTAGAAGACCTGGATACAATAACCTGCTTCCCCGGACTGCTTCTTTCCGTCTGTCCGTTCCGTCTTCGTTCCCCCTTTCTCTCTTTTCCTTCTCTTCTTCTCTCTTTTCTCTCTTTTTCCTTCTCTTACTTCTCTCTCTTTGTCTCTTTTTCCTTCTCTTACTTTGTCTCTTTTCCTTTTCATACTTCTCTCTCTTTGTCTCTTTTTTATCTCGTCCTTACTACTTATCCTCTTTCTCTCTTTCTTTTTCCCCTTTTTCGCAATTCCACAAGGTCTACCTCTTCTTTGTTTCTTCTTCCCGAAACGTCTTACTACATTCCTGTTTCTCTATTTCTTCTTTCTCAGCATAACTGCCTTAATCCCACATTTCGCATTCTGCCCTTGTTTTATTCATTTTCCTTTGTTTCTTTCTGTACTTGATTACTTTCTTTTCTCCAATGTCTGTTCTTTCTTTTGTTCCCCTTCCTCTTTCCTACCTATTCTTACCTTCCTCTTCCCCTATAATACCCAGTCTTTTCTCTTTTCCCTTTACTTACACTTTTTCTCACATTTTCTTTCTTCCCTTTTTCACACTCGTTTACTCCACAGTATTTCCCCATACATCTTTATCCTTCTTTTCTCCTCCCTGTTCCTACACTTCTTTCCAACTCTCTTCTCCCTTGCCTCCACACTCATTTCCTCCTCCTCCTCCTCCCCTCAACACCTTTAGGGTTGAGTAGTGTGGCGGAGGGAGTCACACTTGCCTCGTCTCCCAGACACCCCTAAGAATTTGTTGATTAAAACTTTGTTCCGCTGAGAAATATTTAGCCCCTGCTTAATGAGCTGACTTGTATATGTTACCCGGCGTGGACGCTTTGCACTGGCGCCACTGCTTTAATTGCTGCAGCTTCCGAGAGGGCGAGGGCGAGGGAGAGGGAGAGGGAGAGGGAGAGGGTGAGAGAGACAGACAACTGATGAGGGCTGCTTTCACGAAATATGCTATCAAGGGTTGTGGTGAAAGGCCAGGGCGCACTGCTCCAGGACGGGAGTATTGCGTTGATGTGAGTTTTTACATGATTAGACAGGCTGATTTCGTTTGCTCTGGCAGCATATGATTAAAAGTTACAACGAACAGCATGCAATTACGTGTATTGCGATGAATAACAATCTGACGCCGTGATGAAAACGTTGTTCTGCGTTTGGGATGAAGTCGTATTCTGTTCATAATACCGAGACAGAATATCCTAATGAACACTGGCACAATCCTCTGTGTCACATACGCTTGGTTGACTATTATGAACACTGCTATGAAGTGTTTTGATGAACCGAAAGGTTACATTAATTACTGAGTAATCCCATCAAACGCAACTACATGAGCACGTAATAACCAATAACGCAACAGAACTTTTAATAACGATCACACAGATTACTTTCACAAACTGCCAAATTATCCGTCGGGCCTGTATTACCGCCAGCGAAAACCTAGCTTCAAAGAGCAGTAATGGCCGCGGCAGGAGGGTCGCGGCAATACGTTATTGGGTTAGCTAGCAACCA
>NW_020868680.1:442412-449912 GCF_003789085.1 Penaeus vannamei
AATAGATTATATTTGCCTTCCAGCCCGAGTGACTTTATTCATCATGGTCCCGGAGAGAGCGCCACACAATGAGCGGCAGCAGACGCGACCGAGACGCAGGGCTTCGAGGACGACGCCGAGGGAGACGGGACTCGGGGAATGGGAGGGAGAGGGAGAGGGAGAGGAGAGGGAGGGAGAGGAGAGGAGAGGGAGAGGGAGAGGGAGAGGAGAGGGAGAGGGAGAGGGAGAGGGAGAGGAGAGAGAGAGAGAGAGAGAGAGAGAGAGAGAGAGAGAGAGAGAGAGAGAGAGAGAGAGAGAGAGAGAGAGAGAGAGAGAGAGAGAGAGAGAGAGAGAGAGGATTTGCTTTCCATTGTCAAGGTCGAGTAAACCTCTTTGAGAAAATAATTGAAACTCGAGGAAAACTCTTGTTGGTTTTTCAGGTATAACAAAGATAATTTTTTCCACTTTGGGTTTTAGACAACCTTCAAAGATTTTAACGAGGTCAGCAGGCTCCTATATTGCATCGTTATCTTTTCTCCTGCACGCATACTTTCTTCACCTTATCCTATTTGTCTGAGTTGGGAGATTCTTAGATATGTCTTTCTGCCTTTCGCATTTCTCACCTGCGTGATAAGCCCGAGGAATGCCATGACAACAGGTGATGATGCTCTTAAATAACATCTAACACGACTCTCAGAATACGTACCTAAATAAGTTTCCTATATGTTGTAAGTTGTGTGTGGTGTGGTGTTGGGTGGTTGTGTTGTGTGTGTGTGTTGTTGTTGGCGTGTGTAGAGCGTTGTGCGCTCGTGATGCTTGAGATGGGTGTTAAGTGTGTTGTCGCTCGTTTGTGTGTGTGTGTGTGTGGTGTGTGCGTGTAGTGATTGTGGTTCTGTAGTGTGGTGTTGTATGCGTGTGCATAGTGTAGTTGTAGTGTGTGTTTGGTGTGCTGTGTGCGTGTGGTGTGTGTCTGTGTGTTGGTGTGTGTGTGTGTGTGTGTGGTGTGTGTGGTCGATGTCGGTCTTTGTGGTCTTCTATAAGTGATATAAGGGAATTAAGTTAGGTGATTATATATATATATATTGGTGTTCTTAACCTATATGCAAGATGTAATATATAATGAGGGAAGCTTTTTTCGATATAATAATGCATAATATGTATATTGTAGTTGTGTGTGTAGGGCGATCACGAGCACACACACACACACACAGTCACACACACACACGAAGTTACTAAAATGCAGACAACAAAACTACTCACAATTTTCAAACTGACATTATAAAATACATATATCACTTTACATATATTAACTGCATACCTATGTATATGTATACATAGTATATATACATACATCCACATCCAACACACACACACACACACACACACAACAAATCACAATGGTAACTGCACAAACATCACAACGACACACACACACGCCACAGTATCATAAATACATGGAATTACAAACCTGTAATATTGTGATGTAATAAAATATGTATGCCAATATGATCTAGTACGTTATATAATATAATATTATATATACTAATTGTGAGATTTTCCATTATAATATTATATCTTATATAAATGTATATATATATATATATATATATTATATCGAGGTTAAAAAAGTACTAAAATAGAAATATATATAATCTAACCTATATTATGTGCTAGTTGTGTGTGTGTGTGTGTGTGTGTGTGTGTGTGTGTGTGGTGTGTGTGTGTGTGTTGTGTGTGGTGTATTCTGTGTAATAGGCTTATATTATAAATATATATATATACATACATAGCATATATATATATATATCATATATATTATATATATATATATAATATATACTTATAGACACGGAGTACATAACATATGTACATACATAATATACACCCGGTGCAAGTTACAAACATGGTGGTCGATTGTGTATGTGAAGTGTGTGTGTGTAGGTGGTCATGTTGTGTTGTGTGTGTTGTTGTGATGTGTTTTGGTGAATTGTTGTAGTTGTTGTGTGTGTGTGTGGTTGGTGTTCAATGTGTGGTGTGTGTGGGTTGGAATTAGTGAATGTCGATGTGTTGTGCCAGTGTGTGTTGGTGTGGAGTGTGTGTGTGGTAAGTGTTACTATATAGCATGGCAATATAACGAGCGAACAGAGCTGAAAGACACTTAAAATAAAGAGTCCACATAATCTCCTTCCTTGTGACATCAGACTTGGATATTGGTAATACTCTATAGATAGAAAAATAGCACTTCTAATAGACAAGTGATGGTTTTTACACCGAGGACACAAAGCAGTGCACACGTTATTCCACAACCCTTGAGCATAAACTATGAGATATAATGTACAGTGATTCGCTTTATTCTCTTCATGGCACGCCTTAACATTTCATTTCTTCACAATTAAAATGTAGTAAGCCTGTCCTATACAAATCTATACAAACCTGCTTGTTTCTGGGTCAAATATCAATTATAAGAGCCGGACTGAATCCGAGATCTCTGCCATATAACCAGCGCAATAATTTTATGACTCAGACCAAATCAGAGCCCTGCTGTCAGGCGCCATTGGTTCCAATAAAGAGCACATAAAATCCAATGCCGCTAAATGTTGCATTCCAACATCACCTTTTGTTCAAGTATGCGCCTTTTGTACTACAGCCCTTACCTGACCGTACCAGATTTTTGTCATTCTCCCTCTTGACCCCTAACACTTCAGCAACACAAACGAGGTCAGCCTACCATGCCTGCATCATTCTACACACATCCTAATGGATCATGTCAGCGCCGCCACTACCCAACGCCCGTTCGCCGCCCGGCGGCGGGGAACCTTGAACATGCACGGCACACCCAGCTGGAATACACATCAAACAAATCAAGGGGATGTGTCCAGTATTTGGGAGTCTCTCTTCAGCCCACTAAAGTCATGGAAATACGACTTATTGATTGCTTGAGATCGCACGGCGGAAATCCTT
Source organism: Penaeus vannamei (assembly GCF_003789085.1). Lineage (NCBI taxonomy): Eukaryota > Metazoa > Arthropoda > Malacostraca > Decapoda > Penaeidae > Penaeus > Penaeus vannamei. The sequence goes on from NW_020868680.1 coordinate 445,353, forward strand.
TTGTCGATATCGCTCGCTGATCCCAATAAACGTTTTACACACCTATGGCCTTGTTTATCTTTTGCCGGACTACTCGCACTGGGCGGAATTCCACTTTGAACTCGTTCGCCAATAACCACTAGCTTGCCTAACCCCAATAAGGGGGTATAAGGAGTGGCCCCGTCTCCTTTAACATGGATCGATCGCATAGACAGTTCGCCATAATTATTCTCTTCTGCCTAGGCAATCGTGGTGTTGGAGTTCCTGTGTGATGTCCTGTCTCGACTGTGTGACCCAGTTATATGTCTGTCAGTGGGTAAACATACTGTCTGAGTCCTTTCATGAAAGTCACCACCCGGACCATCCTGTGCAGTATCTTTTTTTAGTTGCAAAAAAAGATGAACATATCCATTCAGTTTAAGATTATAAAAACCTTTTTTTAATTTTGCGTCACCGCTCTTTTTTTTAGATTCATTAACCGTAATCGCATCTTGTAATTGAATGAAATAGTCCCCCTCGGCCCCCCTGGCCTAAATCGACGGATCCCAATCATGCGTGTCTCAACCTCACTTCATGCTTCAAAAGAAATAGCTAAGCAATCTAACCTTACGCGGCAAAAAATTCACCCAGCACTGCAACCATTTTGGCCCGCGATAGTGATAGCCCATGAGGTCATAAACCCTCTCGCACCTCGCCCCACTAACATGCCTGATTCGCTGCAAAATAATTGTTTATTATATAAACAAAAAGTGGATCCTCGCCCTCTACATCACTTTTATCCCCGCCCGCCTCGCCACTGCACCTGGCCACGAGCCCGATATTCAAGAGTGTACATTCATTGCATTGGGTACCACAGGTTTAACGACTACTTACATACTTAGGCACTAATCTGTGCATATGCCCTGGCCATCGCCAGCAGCGTGCAACAGAACTGACTTTTATGGAGGTCCATCGTTAGGGCTCCGAGTCAGTCTTGAGTGCAGGGTAATAGATTTCAATGCCTTGATATGAGTGTTTATCATTGCACCTATAGACCCCACATGGAATAGTGCGCGTGAGAAGATATCTGAATGCGCATTTAGTTGCTCATTGGAGCTGGGAAGATTGCAAAGTTAACTCGTTCCCACACTAACTTCTTATATTTCCTCGAGGTTATCTATATTGGAGAACCATATAAAGTGTGCGTTGTCCTATTGCGCTGACACCCAACATTTGGCTACTAACTTCATTTAATATTCTTTTTGTAAACAGAGATGTAAACAATTTAAAGTTTCTGTTTTGCGGTTCCAAAGAACTGCAAGATTGTGACTTTCCCTTAAGCAAGTGTGTGTGTCAGCGAAACCATCGTTATTTTAGGAGACCACGGGGGTGCGGGGAAGGCACGGGAGGGAGGATGGGGAGGAAGGAGAGGAAGAATAACGCGTCGGGAAAAGGCAGGACCTCTGGGGAAGGTATGAGTAAGGGCGAGGGGCTTGTGAGTTATTACGCCGCCCCCGAAACAATTGTGCGGATAAAAGAGATCTAAAACAAGAAGTAGAGAGAAGTGTGTCCCGTATAAGGAAGAGAGGCCGGGTGAATACAATGAAAAGTGCTGCCAGAAATAGGAGGTCCTTGATGGAGCCCAAGTCGACATAAATAGTGTATAGAAGTGAAATAGTAAGGACGATTAAACTAGGCGAGGAGTAAATCATGAAGGGAGTAAAGAGGAGAAGACGATACAATAGAAAGTTCGCGAAGGGATAAAGAGGGAAAAAGGAACATTACATGTAAAAGCTGGCGACAAATGGAGAGTAAATTGGAGGTGGTTGCGACCAGGCGAGTTTACGATGTTATTGCGAGGAAGAAATGTAAGGATTTTCGTAGACTAGAATGATGCCGACTTGTTGGTTTTTCATATTGTAACCTGCTAGGCGAGCTTATGAATAGATGTAAACAGTTATAAAAGATCCACACTCTTTACTTCATTATCGTACCGCTTTGTGATTATGTTTGAAATATATGTAGATAGTGTCGTCAATTCCCCTCGCAGTGCGACAGCGTAGACCTGTGGTGAAAGAGTAGAGAGAGAGCGAACTAATAAACCGGTTATAGCTATAGGTTAGTGTTTACGCTGTTTTGAATTTTATCATACGTGCCAGGAATTCATGGCTTGTATTTTTATACGCACCGATTTTTTCCTATGAATTCCTTCTTCATAACACTTGTCACTGCATAGGATGTCATAATGTTAAAGGTCAGGGCGGCTCACGGAATGCAACTTCTGCATGTTCTGGAACGTTGATGTAACCATGCTGGTATTGGCAGGGAGAGGAGTGGGGGGGGGGGCACCCTAGATGAGCCTTAGTTTGGCTGTTCAAGGTAAATCGGGGTTATGCTGTTCATGCTTACTTGGTTATCCCATTCTCATTAAAACATGTCATGAATAGAATCAAACATACACACTATAGTCTGATCTGAAATTCACTCCCTCTGTGAATGTCTGTCTGTCTTTGTATCGTTCCCTCCACTTCCCCCTCTCTAAATCACACAAACAAAACTAAAATTATAGGGTGTATTAGTGCCACGAGGGCTGGGGGCGACGTATTATCCAATCGTCAATCTGAGGTTAACGATTGGATAATAAGATCACCTATCGTGTGACGTGTTACATGGCGGTAAGTCACGACAGAAAGCCATCATAAATGCACGCTCGCCCTTCCCTCTGTACCTCCCCTCTCTCCTCCCTCTACCTCCATTCCCCTCCCCACTCCTTTCTACCTCCCTTCCTCCCTCTCCCTCTACCTCCGTTCCCCCTCCCCTACTTCTTTCTACCTCCCTTCTCTATCTGCTTACCTACCTACATCGCTCTCTACCTCCCTTCCCTCTCTCGCTCCCTCCCTTCCTCCGTTACCTCGGGAAAGGATCTACCAGTCGCCCACCCTTGCTCACACCGCCCTCACAATCTCATATCTAATCATAGTCAGAGCCATGTTTTATCGGGGGGAAAGTGACAGAAAGTGAGTAACGAGGGTTGTGTTGGTTGATCATGGGGGAGGAGGGGGTGGGGTTCGGGGGAAGGGCCGTGCTTAGGAAAATGGCTGAGATTGAACCTTCAACACGTACGATTCAGATGGGGTTTCGTGGTCGCGGACTATGGTTGAGTAGTTAGGGAAAAAAAGAGGAGAGAGAGAGAAAAAAATAGACACGTGATACTCTCAGTGAGGACCTGGGCTAAGTTCCAGGGAGGGGCAGGGAAGGGGAAGGGAGGGGAGAGAGATAGGGGGAGGTCGCTTCCTGGCTTTAGCTTAGCGTGAAGTGTGAAGCGTCGACCGCAGAATTCTCACGCCCAGCACACCAGTGCACACACTCGCCCGCCCGCACGTAATCCCACTCAGCGCCCTTTCCCCACAACAGCGGCTCGCGCTCCGGCTGGAAGTAATGCGGAGGCTGTCTGTACACATTCCCACCATACGCGGCGATCGCCCCGGAAAATGCCTCGACTCGGAATAAAAAGCCACGAACTTGTACAATTAGGCCACAAAAGTGACGCACGCGCTCGCATCATGAGCGCAGGAGCAGCCCAGATGAGGGGAGAGAAATGATAATGGTGAGAGTAACGACTTTATTTAATAAAGTACTCATTATGAGAGTAACAAGCGGAGTGGTGGCGAGACCCCCAATGTGGCGCTGTGGTCGACAGCAGGAGCCAGCCAGCAGGCGCCCGGGGCCACACCGTTATCTGGCGTTGTGCGCCGTAATCCAATCAGCGGTGAATGACACGCTCTGTGCACGCCCGTCGCGGCGCCGCGGGCGGCTTCGGGGCGTACCGCTATGCTACTACACTCCCACGCTTCAGCCCGTACTACGCTACATCTACTACCATCGGAGTATGTTAGGTTCCCGCGCTACCTGACAAAACAGCCACGCTGTGCTCGCGCAATAAGAGACTGCGAAATATTTCGCGATTGCTCCGAGGGCGGGACCTGAAGAACGCGGGTCGACCACAGAGAACAAGACGCACATGAATACACAGCAGTAAGTCAAAGTACACGTGGGAATGATCACACATTCCCATATTTCTCCACAAAAATACCAACATGTGCATGCACACACACACACACACACACACACACACACGCACACACACGCACACACACACACACACACACGCATTCGAAAACAATCGCTCAGCATTCGTTGCTTTGTCAGCGACACCAAAACTCAGAGAGGAGAAAACAAAGCCTTTGAATACCGTAGCGATAAAAAAGGCGGTACAAAGGGAATACTCTTCCGTTCTGGAAGCAGCGATCTACCGGTTAGGTGGCGTCTTACGGCCCGCCGACTCCTGTAGAAGGTCGTGGAACGAGCGCCGCGTCGAGACCTCGCAGCGGGGGTCTTGGAGCAAGGCGTGTATATTTCAGCGTCGGCACCGCCTTCAGATACCCGCAGAATAAGCGATTTTTACAGGCCCTTTGGTTTTAAAACGGTCATTCTTCTGGGCGAGTTTTATATGCCGCGCTCACGCTCCCTTCGACCTTTTCCAGAATTCTCTGATCTCGGCGAATATTTCCACGGCCGGTTTAATCTCTCCGTATTTTTCCC
>NW_020868680.1:454912-457412 GCF_003789085.1 Penaeus vannamei
ACAAATTCTCAAAGGATGAGGTAACTTAGGAGAGAGAGAAGAGAGAGAGAAGAGAGAGAGGAGAGTAGAGAGAGAGAGAGAGAGAGAGAGAGAAGAGAAGAGAGAGAGGAGAGAGAGAGAGAGAGGAGAGAGAGAAGAGAGCAATTATGTTAAGTCCACAGATCCATCAGTCACATCAGATAGTGAATAAAAACCGATGTAAAACGAACACAACGCACTGTTTAATCTAAATTATCAGACAGTTTAATGTGTCGGTGGACACATGCATGGCCGGTCAGCCAGATGTTGGCCCTGTGTCATGGCACCTATTTTATGGCCGAAGCAGCTCGGACTCATAAATCATAAATCGCAGACCTTTAAAACCGCTGCCTGCAAAATCGCGCGGGCACTCGAACCCGAGGAGGCGCGTCTGCCCTCGCGAAGCAGCCTGTCTTCCGCAGGACAAGCACCGGAGCGCCACCCCGGAGGAACAGCCAACCCCGCGCCGCACGTTCTCTTGCAAAACCTCATAGCCCAAACGGCGTCGTCGGCAGCCTCGTGGGATGACATATGAGGCTGGCGCGGGTCCTCTCCGGGCGCGGCCTCAGCTTCAACGCTGGCGGGGGCGAGGACGGGAGCCCGAGAGCCAACGTGTTATACTGTGTGGTGGCAAGCGGCCGCTCTCTCTGGGGAAAGCTTCGGTGTAGGTGTGACTGTTGCAGGCATATTACATGCGACATGGACGCCTCCCGGCCTCTCTACCGTCTTTTAATCCTTCGTCTCCATTTTAAAGTCGAACAACTTGCAACAACAGCGATGTAAAGCCGGCGATGAGCTAATCTTTAAAGCGATATCGCACTTATTCGCTACAGCTGGCTCACGGAAGGGAACTCACAGGGCGGCTACAAGGAAAGTGAATGCTGGTGATGTCAGCGTAACCGAGAGGTAAAAATAGTGACGCCTGGCCAACCTAAGCACGCTGTAATGGAAGCCCTCAAGTTTAAGCCTTACTACACATTTTAGTAATTTGATAGTAACATAGATGCTTAATTCCAGATATCGAAAAAAACCACTCGGCTTCTACAAGGATCACACAATAGTTAGCGTGTGCCAAAATAAGGCAATGTACACGACACAACAATATCACTTGGGAAATTTTCTTAGAGGTCAAGCAAGGCTCTCTCGCAGTACGAGGAACAAAGCGAGAATGGCACCCAATTTTCATTTTCTGTTTTTTTTTTCTTGTTCTTCCAAGGGTTTGTTGGTTGGTTGTGTAAAGACATTTGATTTTTTTAAGAAAGAGATTAAATGGATTTAGAAGAAAATCTGGTTCTGGAGTAGAGATTTCCCCTCGCCCTCAACCATTGTCTTCCAGGGGCGCTGATCCGCGTCTGATTCACCTGAGTCCATCGGACAAACGAGGCAGCATTAGGCTATAAAAGACCTTTTAGAACGACAGGTCAGTCGAGGTCGAGATGAGACTCGCGTCTAAAATGTTGAGGGCGCTGGAAGCTGCGTCCGTGTTGCCTTCAAAAATGTACTTTACAAGCTCACGGATGTTGGCACATTAATCCCTCACGTGGCACAGGGCCATGGAAGTCGCGGCTGCCGCGGACTAAGGAATGACGCCGCGTTGAAGCCGCCAATTCACTGCCATCTGGCTCTACGTCATCCTCATACTCTATACTATAGGGAAATGTTCTTCTTCCGAAGTTCCTCCAACATCTACTGATATTACATCATTCTAAGCTGTTGACCTTCACACACTGACCGCCTCCTGCTTGGTGACCCCGGCGAGTAATGGTACTAAAGCTGCCATGCTTCATCGCGTCTGCACCGCGACGAACGCCGTCCTCTAAGTTATCCTGCTGGCGTAGGAACCCATGTCGGATTTACAGCTGCGACTGCCTTGTGAATTTTAACTTTAAAGATTACCGGACTCTTTTGGACCACAAAACTCTCTCCCTCTCTCCCCCCCCCCCCTCTCCTCTCTCTCTCTTTCTCTCTCTCTCTCTCGCTCACACACACACACACATTGATTTAAATATCATCACTGTCTACGTAACCTTGCATGGATACCAGCTGCAGACTCATCAACGGGGAAAAAAATCTCTGTAAGATCAAGTAGGATGCCGCAGGACCCCCTTGCCCATCCAGGCTGTTGCCCTCCGGGCCCCATCCTGTGCGGGCGCCACTCCGAGAGGCAAGATACGCCCAGGTTTTACGACAAACAGCTGCCTCAAAGTGTAATTTTAGCAGCGAGGCCCCGGGGGCTTCCCCGTCATCCTCGCGCCCCCACAGGAACACCGCCAACACGATCAACACATAACTAGCTGCCTGCTTTATCGCACCCGTGTTTATCCTCCATACTAAAAAAACAAGTTGTTCTAACTCATAGGAGGGCTCTGGATGCGAACCGTTCGACTTTAACCCTTCGGGACCCCTTGGAGGAAAGGAGAAAGTACATGTAATTCCAAACATTACACGTAAACAGTAGCGAGAATATGAAATCACAAAGCAC
>NW_020868680.1:467412-479912 GCF_003789085.1 Penaeus vannamei
ATATATATATATATATATAGAGAGAGAGAGAGAGAGAGAGAGAGAGAGAGAGAGAGAGAGAGAGAGAGAGAGAGACTGGGGAGGACAGAGGGTGAAAAGTGGGTAAAAGGAATGCTATTCTCTAGTATTGTGCTGTGAAAGAAAAGGAAGCATCATAATAACTACGGATGTGTATAAAGAGATAAATAATTAAGGCAAAAATAATAAGAAACGCAAAAAATGAAAAAAGGAGAAATGACGCGAGGGATGTAACTGAAGAGAACAAAGTTAAGAATTGACGAAAATAAAAATAATAGAAAATACTGAAAAGGAGGAAGACGAAGGAGAGACGTAGTAAAAAAATAAGATAGATATGAGGATACGAAGAAGAAAACAACGCTACAAGTAAGTGAAGATGGAAAAGAAAAGTGAACAAAAAGGACAAAAGGAACAAAGCAAAGCAAAAAGGGAAAAGGGGAAAGCCTGCGACTAAAAAAGGAGGGCGGCCGCCGGGAAGCGCCGCGGGGCGCCCGCGGCCCTTCAGCGAGCGGTGTTTAGACGGCGCTGTTGACACACTGCTTCCCTCGTGACACAAACTCACACTCCGGACCCAGAGTGGAGACAACTTTGCCATCACCTTCGAGCTCTAAGAAGCTTACGAGAGTGTGAAAGATTCCGTTTGGCCGACTTAGCTTCTTCCAAGACGATCGACATCCTCCTTCCCTCCCTCCCTCCCTCCCTCCTTCCTCCCACAATCTCCCACCCCCTCGGACGGAGGCGGATTGATACTGTAAATGCTCCTTAGCCACATGTCCCCCTCTCTATCTGTCACAAGAAAAAATCAACGAAAGAATAAGAAATTCTCACAAAACCTTTCCTTAAAATAACAGTTTTGAAAAATAGGCCTTTGGGTTTGTCCAAAAAGGAGGAAAAAATCCATGAAATCTGTATACCCAAAACAGCTTAAGTGACCAAGTACATTTGGCTTCCACTCGGGCACTCTGGGCTTAATGCTGACAATTTTAACTCTTTTAAATAAAAGCTGGGTAAAGCGGGGTCCACCCTCTCTTCTTTTCTCGGAATTCAGATATGTAAATTACACCAAAGCTTATGGCCTATCCGCGGCTCTACTCCACTGAATAAAATTGATATGCAAATTACATGGGCTTTGGAGCATTTTGCATCTTTTTTTATAGTACACAAGTGATGCAGTACAACGCTATAAAAGTATCGTTTATCTATTTAGAGTGGATAGATAGACGGTGGAAGGAGCTGTAAAAAGCCTCTTGACGATCACTTGCGGAGCGCTCCCTGCGAGGCCTTGTTAGCTACGCCCTGGCAGCGCTACCTGAGTGACGTCACGCTGAAGGCGCTACTCACGCCGTCGACATCTGCACGATGCATGTGTCCTTACCTGTAAAGAGAGAAAGAAAGGACACAAGTTACAACCCTGTAAACAAATGCAAATATTTGGTGCAAACACTTATTATAGATCCTCCCCTTTCCATGACCCGAGCGCCCTCGCAAGGAAAATCTGACCCGGATAAATGACGCCATAACGCTGTAACGAAAGCCGTGCAAGGTGACGTGGGTCGCGGCTGTTAACAAGGTCGCCTGAGAATGTTTGCGCGTAAATCTCAATTAGGCTCGCTTGTTCACGCCATCTTGCTTCTGGATAAACACTCGGCCTCGGCGACGCCTTGGATACACACGGCTTCTTCGTCTCTTATCCTAGTTAAACTCAAAGACCCACGGGAAGAATAACAAACAATGTTTTAAGAGACGAGAACACACTCTCAAATACATATATATATATAAACACACTTTAAAAGTTCCATGCATATGTCTACAGATACACGTACATCCTCAGTCGTTACACAAGCAAGAGGCAACCCACATCATCTTCAAAAACTTTTCGCAAGGCTCAAGTTTCACGAGTAAAGGGCGAACCTCCAAGCGCCCCCTCCCAGCGCACCTGGGCACGACCCCTGCCCACCCTTGGATCACTCGGGGATGCAACACGAGAAGGGACTCGAAAGGGAGATTCCTGTAGGATTAGCCAAGATCGGAGTAACCATACGCTCCTCGCGGTGAGTCGAGCGAGAATCCTGAGGGGCGCAGCGATCCTTTGGGGGGGGGGGGTGAAGGTAACCGGGCCATGGAAGAAGGTGAAGGAGGGGAAGGTGAAAGGAAAGGGGAGGAGGGAGAAACAGTGATGGGTAAATAAAGCAAAACATAATAGAGCTAAATGGAGGGTATCACAAATATACAGGAATAGCCACAAGAAGAAACAAAGAAAATGCAAAGGAAAGAAATACAGACAAGGGAATATAGACGAGCAGGAGTTTAAAACTAACAAATAGAGAAGCGAAGAGGAAGTGAGGAGAGATGTCTTGGTTGAGTCACTCTACGATAATTTGCGATGATAGCTAAATTATCCAATTATATACATTGTTCAAGTTTCCGACCGTTGACGTATATAACCACCCTCCCCCCTCCCCAATCCCACTTCCTCTCCCTCATCTTCCAGTCAGCGGTGAGTAAAGGCCGCAAGACGCTCGCCGTCCAGTACACAGAGTGGGGGACGCCGTGAGTCACACGGTGTTTATGGCCAGCGCTCCGTGGAGTAACCACACACAACCCTCCTCCTCCGTGCCTCCCCGTATCTCCCCTCCCCCTCCGCTCCACCAGGTGTCACTATCTTGTCCCTTGCCGGCCGGTTCCCACGTGGAATTCGTACCTGCAGGAAGTTGTGCTGGACACTAGAGCCGGCCTGCACTTGGAAGCGGCTGCTTTCGCAGGCAGTAAACTGCCGGAGCAGCTGGACAATGGGATTAAAACTGGAATTCCTAGACAGCATCTGCGCGCGTTCATGTGTTCTCTGTGAAGATGACACTCATGGCGAAACGGCCCAGACGAAAATGGAGATCGCCGCCATGCATTAGTTCCAAGAGTCAGTGCCTTGTACCCACGCCGCACATCGGAGCACTTATGTCTTACGAGACAGCTCCATAACCGGAATATATGCAAAAACTTTTGCCTTAACAGTTTACATTTCTAAACTTGTGCACTTTCGATGCGCAAAGATAACCTGCCCGGAGCGTCTCAGAATGGCTCTGAATGTTTTCTTTGCCAATACATAACGTGCACAAAACTCAGCGTCCGAAGAATCAAGACACTAAAAAAAATATATGGAAGAAGGGGGGAAACAAGATTGATGATACGGTGGCAATTCATCAAGCAAAACGTGGAAGTGACAAAAAGTTTGGAGCTGAAATTTGTTTTATGAATTCTTTAGGGCAACTCACGACACTGCATGCACATCTTTGTCTCGCGAAGGATACTCCGCATACAAGTCGGCCACGGAACGGAGGAGAGGCAAAGGGAAGCTCGTACAAAATTTCTTGCAAGAAGGATGATAAGCAAAAGCGAAAACCTCGTACGAGATTTCACACTGAAAGTATGAAAAGGGAAAGTGGAAATTCCGCACAAGATTTCTCAGAAAGCGTACGAACGGATTTCATAGGAACCATAAACAAGCGATACTCCTCCACAATATTCGTTGGTGGAGGACCATACTCGCCTCTGCACGCCATTCTGAATGGGCTGGCAGCTGCAGTACCAGCATTCCCTTATGACAAAATCTATAAAAATATTCTAGATTCAGCGACAAGCAAGAAGGCTCCGTGACAGCGTGTTCCAAAAACAGACTAAAAACCGACTATGAAAGAGAAATGGATGCTGTAAAATCGCCGGTGGGCAAAATAATGCGTCTAGTTCTGCAACCATGCAAAACGCAGTGCCGTCACGCAAGAAAGAAGGGAAACAAGCACAGCGTCGGCACAGCACAGCGATAGGACAGGTGCAACGCCGGCCTCCGTTCGTCACGTTCGACACGACTCAAATCCGAGTGTGATGAGGTGGATACGTTCAATATACCAACAGGAAAGGGGGACTGTGTGCCAGATCCGCCTGTGATGACCGAAGGATGATGATTCCATGCCCTGGGAGGGAAAGGGGGAGAAGGGGAAGGAGGGGGGAGGAAGATGGGGGGAGGGGTGATAAGGGACGAGGAGAAACAAGAGGGGAGGGAGGGAAAGAAGTCGGGAGAAAGGAGAGGATGGACAGTAAAGACGGAGGGGAAGAAGAGAGAAAGGGAATAGCTGGACGAAAATGAAGACTGGAGAGATGAAGCAAACAAGGATACGATAAAAGGGGAGATAAAGAAAACCGAAAGAGGGAGGGGGAAGAAAGGGGCCACGAAAGCATACGATAATAAGAATAAGATAAACGAAACAACAAATATAGGAAAGGCGAGAGAAAAGGAAGTCAAAAGAGAGCAGCAATGGAGACAAAAGACTAAAATAAATAAAATAAAGTTCGAAGGACGAGATGGGTGGCGGCGGCGCGGGCTCAAAGAATGATGGAGAAGACGGCCGTCCCTTGTCGCCCGAGGGGAGAAGGATGGTACACAAGCAATGAGAAATAACTTATCATCCTCCTCCTCTTCCCTATCCCCTTTCTTATGTTTCTCCTCCTCTCTCTCCCTCTTCTTTATCCTTTTTCTTATGTCTCTCCTCCTCTCTCATCCTCTTCCTTATCCTTTTTCTTATGTCTCTCCTCCTCTCCCTCCCTCTTCCTTATCCTTTTCTTATGTTTCTCCTCCTCTCTTTTCTTCCTTATCCTTTTCCTTATATTTCTCCTCCTCTCACAGTCGTATTTTTTTTATCTCTTTTGCCATCCCTTTCATTCTCCCTCTTTCTGTGGCAATCTCTCCGGGGAGAAAGTACACAGATATGACAATAAGAAGAGAAGAGTGAGCGGATACGAGAAAATGGTTGAGAAAGCAATAAAGCAAACAACATAAAAAGAAGTCAGAAGGAAAGAAAAAAGAAGCTAATGGTAATAAAAAAAACGAAATATATGTAAAGTGAGAAAAAAAGTGAAAAGCAAGACAAGGAGACGATTAAAACATGCGAAAAAACAGAAGGGAGGAGAGAAAGAGAGGAGGAGGAAAAGGGAGGAGTGAAAGAGAGGGTCAAACCCCTCGTCACTCTGGGTCGTTCTGTTGTAAAATATTCCAGAGTCAGCAGGCAGCGTCCGCGGCACGACCTTATGACAGGATCACCTTGTGGGGGGGGGGGGAGAGGGGGAGGGGAGAGGGGGAAGAAGGGGGTCAAGAGAAGGAGGTGGGGAGAGTTGAGCAAAATGGAGAGGGAAGGGGTGGTTTCGAGGAGGAAGAAGGAGGGAAAGGATAGGTCGGAGAGGTAGGCAAAGAGGGAAATGGTGAAAGAGGCAAGGGATGGCTGAGAGAAAGGGAGGGGAGGGAAAGGACAGATGGGGGAAGGAGGGAGAGAAGCAGAGAATGAGAGAAAGAAGAGAGAGAGAGAGAGAGAGAGAGAGAGAGAGAGAGAGAGAGAGAGAGAGAGAGAGAGAGAGAGAGATTACCTGATGGAAATAAGAGCAGGGGAAGGGAAAATTGATACACTGGACGAGAATAAGAAAATATAACGCAAGGGTAGAGAACAAGACAAAGAAAATTAGAAAGAATATAAAATCAAACAACATACATATCCACACTCTTCCTCTATCAACAGCACAAATTCGAAAACAGATATAAATACAAAATTAACAGTAGAACGAAAAAGAATACACGAAACTGGAATACTGAAATGAACAAACGAATAAACAAATATAACAAGAAACGAAAGGAAACACAATCTACCACAAAACAAAATAACAAATACAACAATAATCATGGATATGAAGAGAATATAAAGACCTGAAAAAGGCCTTTCATTATTCTTTCTTGCTTCTTTCCTCTTCTGACTCATCTATCTTTATTTGTTCCCTCTTCTCCTTCCTCTATTCCCCCCTTTCCTTGCCTTTCTTTCTTTTCCCTTCTCTTCCCTCTTTTCTTATTCGCTTTTCCCCCTTTTCCTACTCTGTCCTTCTCCTCATGGAACCATTTCCTTCCACTCCTCTCTCTCCCTCCCAACCCCCTACTCTCCTTCTTTCCTTTTTTTCCCTTTCGCTCTTTCCTATCTGTCCTATTCCTCTCTATTCTCCTCTTTTCTTCCACCCTCTCTCTCCTGCCACTCTTTCCCTCTCTATTCCTCCCTTCCTTCCCCCCCTCTTCATCCCCCCTTTCCCCTCTTTCCTTTCTCCCTCCCTCCTTCCCCGGTTGTTCTTTTGCATTAATCACCTCCTGTACTACCTCCTTCTTGGGGTTCTACAGTAATTACCATCTTTCATTCTTCCCTCCTTTTCAGTGAGACCACTTTAATTTTTTTCTCTCTAATTTTTTGTGAGGGGATGGGGGGAGGAGGAGGGATTGAGGGGGGGAGAGAGGGAGGGAGAGAAGGAGGAAGGGAAGGGAGAGGGAGGAGAGGGAGAGAGAGAGGGAGAGAGAGAGAGAGAGAGAGAGAGAGAGAGAGAGAGAGAGAGAGAGAGAGAGAGAGAGAGAGAGAGAGAGAGAGAGAGAGAGAGAGAGAGAGAGAGGGAGAGGAGAAGGAGAGAGAGTAGAGAAAGAAATGAATCAAAATATTATAATTAAATATATTTCTCTGCTCCAGGCTTAGATTTGGCTTACTAAAAAGAGACCGTTGCAGAAACAATATTGAAGCAGAGACAGAGGGCCAAGACGGAGGGAGATGAAAAAACAGAGAGAGAGAGAGAGAGAGAGAGAGAGAGAGAGAGAGAGAGAGAGAGAGAGAGAGGGAGAGAGAGGAAGAGAGAGAGAGAGAGAGAGAGAGAGAGTCAGAATAACATACTCACTGTTTTACAAAATAGAATATGCTCATCCCAAGAGGACGGACAGCGACTCCTTGCAGGTACTCCATCATGCAAGGAGGGCGAGGAAATGTGGGCAGTCTTAAGCGCCTTTTCGCCGAGATACAATCTCTGGAGACGAAAGGCCGCTAGCCGCTTACTTTCTCCGAGAGGACCTCTCTTTGTCTGTGTCCCTACCCTCTGTCCCCTTCACACTTCGCTATGCCCACTCCGCTCTCCTCTCCCCTGCTCCCTTCCCCCTTCGTTACGTCCACTCCCCTCTACTCTCCTTTATTCCCTTAGCACCCCGTTATGCTCAAACCCGTCTCCCCTCCCTGCTCCCCTCCCCCTCCGTTATACCCACTTCCCTCTCCCCTCCCCTCTTTATGCGCCCATTCCCTATACCCTTTCTCCTCCCTTTCTTCCCTCAGTGCGATGTAAACTTCGTGCGCTTGGATAAAGAGGTTGCTGGCGAATCCCGATTTTAAATTCCCATTAAGACTTAAGTAAATTAAATAGCACCATTGGAACGGAAGCGCAGATAATGCCGTCTTAAATTCGCGCCGACGATGGCAATAAGCGTTTATTCGCGTTTGCTAGTTAGTCAGGACTTAAAAGATACAATCAATTACGGTCCCCACTGACGTCAGGCGTTTCGTAGCAAAGTCATACCAACCGCCGCTATCAGTTCCATAGATTCAGTGAAGATAAAATTCAAACTCGTATGAAAGCGGTGCTCATCCTTTACAATTTGAACGTCGCCATTCAATCACATGCCAACAAATGACATAACTACGATCACATATCGGTCACATATCAAAGGTTGTCCAGACGCCTTCCACGGACTCAAGACAAGTGAAAACTAAATCTCTATAGACGCAAGTTGAGTTACAGTTAAATGCGCCCTGTTCCAGCACGGGGTGAAAATATATCAAAGTGTTACAGGCAAGTGTGGAGTTTCCAAACTGTAATAGATGATCTTACTTTTCTAAAAAGAGTTGTATGAAAATCGACTATCACTTCGTTATAAAGGACAGTGCCAAGAAGAACTACTGTACATTACTCAACGAAGCACAACAAGGTAACAATCCGATATTAAACGTGGAGAAGGGAGAGGGAGAGAAAGGAATTAACACAAACGTTTCTCCTTCGTCAGTTCTTAAAAATTAAGACCCAAATGGAATTCCAAAGTGATGATAAAAATCCGCGTGTATATAAAGCTAAATCGTGTTAGTAAAAAGGGACTCCTGAGACCGAAGTGAGCTCGAAGAACGGGCGAGCATGAGCGAGGACAGAGGAAATTACTGCAGTGAAACTAAAGCCTAAATAAATTACTCTACACGCGCTAAATGTTCGCTCAGCAGTTGCCAAAGTTTGTATTTCTTCCATGAGAAGAAAACTATCCGAAATTATGTCGACTAAAAATGACAGAGTTCGGAGGGGAGTGAGAGAGAGAAAGCTGAAGGATACATAGTAAAAGAGGGGAGAAACCGTGGGAAACTGGGAGGTAAGACCGGAGAAGAGAAGAGGTTGGTAAGCGAGGTGAGAAGTGGAAAGAAGGGAGGAGGAGGAGAGACGAGAGAGGTGGGGAAAGAGGGAAGACGAAAAACAGGAAAAGAAGGAAGAGGAAAGATAGAAAAGGAAGTAAGATGAGAAATAGGAAGAGGAGGGATTACAAAGGAAGGAATAGAATATAAATGAAAGGGGGAAGACGAGAAATACAAGAAGTGAGAAGAGAAGAGACAGAAAAAAAGAACAAAGCATAAGAAGAGCATAAGGAACGCGTGGTTAAAAAATAGAGTACGTCAATACAGGGCCTCCGGGGACGAGACGGAACACCAAAGACCTTCCTGAAGAAGAAACATCTCTCACAGTACATGGATTCTTCCCAACGCAGCCGCTACGTGACAAAAGGGAAGGACTTTTTTTTTCCTTTTTCCTTTCTTTTTGCACGATTAATTCGCATAATTCAGGACCTGAGAAGGTTAATGTTTTATTGCGTGAAGATTTATAGTTAGCTGGTTTTCGCGATGGTAAATCAAAAGATACAATGAAAAATAATGGAGACATGCCGGGTGCACAAAGCAAAAAGAAAACATGGGTATTTATTCATGTGGCAATGTTGGCTTATAGACGAGTGAAAAAGTTCGCTTGCGACAAGTGGGTACGAACATGTAAACATCGAGATACAAATATGTCAGCAATTCTGAATATATACGCAGTTATTAAAGATCGTTGCGTTGTCTGGTTTGAATCATGTGGAAGAGAGAGAGAGAGAGAGAGAGAAGAGAGAGAGAGAGAGAGAGAGAGAGAGAGAGAGAGAGAGAGAGAGAGAGAGAGAGAGAGAGAGAGAGAGAGAGAGAGAGAGAGAGAGAGAGCGAACTCGCCTTCCTCCTTCCCCCTTCCTTTGCGTCCTCTCGTCTCCTCCTTGGGCGCAAACCCGAGTAGGATCCTCTCCAGCATCCAGCGCGCCAGAGCCAAGCCCTCCGCCGCGTGTCGCCGCCGCACCTGTGTTGCCTTTTGACGGAGTGGACCTCGCACTCCGCCCGTCGTCTTCACACGTCGCGGGAGTCAGTCGTCGAGGAGTGACAAGTGCCGTTGCGAGTCTTGATGGCTCTCGCCCTGGCGCGCCGACTGCGGGGAGAGTAGTTCCGTCGGGGAGCAAGTGCCTCCTCGTCCTCCCTACCTCCTCTTCCTCCTCCTTGTCCTCAAAGCCTATCGTCGGTGGGCGAAGAGTAGGTATAAAGGGTAGGAGTAGTATGGAAAGAATAGAGAAAGTGAAAATGGATCTTTGAAAAGAGGAAGAATCGAAGGAGGAAGGTGGAGAAGAGGAAGAGAAGAAAGAAATGATTTAAAATACACGAGAAAAGAAAGAGGAGAATGAGTATCAAGCGAGTTGTGAGAAGAAAGAATAAGATAGGGAGAAGAGAAAGTCTGGGGAAGAAAATAGAGAAACAAACATAACATAAAGTGAAAAAAGAAAATTAGTAGGAGAAAGAGAAAGAGATAGTAAATAAGGCGAGGGGGAGGCGAGAGGGGACGGAGAGGACGGAAGAGAGGCACGGCGGTATCAGAGGCGAGGGGAAAATTGTGACTCCTTGGGAGTTAGGCGTCTCCGTGACGTTGTAGACAAGGCCGAGGGGAAACGGAAGAAGGGGGAGGGGGGAACGGAGGGAGGGCCGGGGGGGGGGCGGAGAGGGGCCGGGGGGAACGGAAGAAGGGGAGGGGGGAACGGAGGGAGAAGGAAGGGCGGGAACGGAGGGAGGGCTAGCGGAGGTACGGAGGGAAGGGAAAGGGGGGGGACGGAGGCAGGGGGCCGAGGGGAAGGCAAGAGGCGAGGAAAGAAAGAGAAAGGAAGAAGGGGAGCAAGAGCCGGACAGGAGACCAACGAGAGAATGAAGGAGGGGAAGGAAAGGGAAACGCTAAACGAGATGATAGAAAAGCTTGCGGGAAAGACACATAGACAGGTAAATAGGTAGATATATAAAAAGACAGACAGATAGATAGACAGAGGTAGATAGCTAGATAATCAGATGGGCATATATACATGTGCATGAAAATACAGATAAATAAATAAATATATACAAGTATATATATATATATATATATATATATATATATATATTATATATATATATGCAAATATACATTAATAATATATATATATAATATATATATATATATATATATATATATATATATATTATATATACATATAATATACAAATATATATATATATTATATATATATATATATATATATATATATATATTATATATACATACATACATACATAAATATATAAACACACACAACATAAACAGGCATGTGTGTGTGTGTGTGTGTGTATATATATATATATATATATATAATATATATATATATATATATATATATATACATACACACATGTTATGTGTGTTGTGTGGTGTGTGTGTGTGTGTGTGTGTGTGTGTGTGTGTGTGTGTGTGTGTGTGTGTGTGTGTGTGTGTGTGTGTGTGTGTGTTTGATAGAGAACCAGATAGGTGGATAGATAGATACATAAAGAGAAAAAAAGAGAAAAAAGAGAAAGAAGAGAAAGGAGAGAGAGAGAGAGAGAGAGAGAGAGAGAGAGAGAGAGAGAGAGAGAGGAGAGAGAGAGAGAGAGAGAGAGAGAGAGAGAGAGAGAGAGAGAGAGAGAGAGAGAGAGAGGAGAGAGAGAGAGGAGAGAGAGAGCAGAGAGAGGTAGAGAACGATGAGAGAGAGAGAGACGAGAGAGAGAGAGAGAGAGAGAGAGAGAGAGAGAGAGAGAGAAGAGAGAGAGAGAGAGAGAGGAGAGAGAGAGAGAGAGAGAGAGAGAGGGGGGGGGGATCAGAATGGGAGGAAGAGAGTAAATAGATAAAGTCGTATACACTGGGAAGAGAAGACCGTCAGGAACAGGACAACACTAAAAAAAACTGGAGAAGTAAAGAATGGGAGAAAATAAAACTGTAGATCGAGGGAATATATAAAAAGAAAACGCAGAAGCGATAAGAGCTGGCAGGAAAGAGGGGAACAAGCAAAAAAGAGATAAAAGGAACAAAGACATAGAACAAAATCAATAAAATGAGAGAGAGAACCATCAGCGAAAGGCGAGCAGACGAGTAGGGGGAAAACGGCGAAACAAGTAGAAGCTCAGCCAATAACAATTATGCGAAAGAAAATGGAGGGAAAGAGACAAAAATTGCAAAGACGAATAATACTCAACGACTAACGACGGGACGCTCCTGTTATTATGGCAGCGAAATGACACATCTAGCCAAAGTGGCGGAACAAATGCGAAAGAAAAATATAAAGAATTGCGCAAATAACTAAAGAGTAGGGGGATAAATCGCAGATTATATTGATAAGAGTGTATATTATTAAGAAAAGGAAGATACAGGAAGGGAGGAGAGGAGGAGAGAGAGAGGAGGAGGAGGAGGGCAGGAGGAAGGAGGAGCGGAGGAGAGGAACAGAAGAGGAAGGAGGAAGAGAGAGAGGGAGAGAGAGGAGGAGGAGGAGAGGAGGAGGAGAGAGGAGGAGGAGGAGGAGGAGGAGGAGAGGAGGAGGGATGAGGAGGAGGAGGAGGAGGAGGAGGAGGAGGAGGAGGAGGAGGAGGAGGAGGAGGAGGAGGAGGCGGAGGCGGCGGCGGAGGTAGAGTAGGCAAAAGAAGAGAAGAAAGAAGTTATAACCATCAGAAGAATAAGAATTAAGACATAAGAATGGTCAGTGGAAGTAATGACTAAGACTAAGGCTACGAAAACAAAGATACAAACACACAAAAAGAAGCGGGATATGTCAAGGGAGAAAGAGCAGAGGAAGCAGGGAGGGGAGGGAGAGGGAGGGATATGCGTTCAACGAAGCGGGAAAATCCACATGCATATACAATGAAACTACGAGCATGGCGCCATGAGGGAACACCACATTTCATTTTCCTCGCCGACAATGATTTTCCGGTCCCCTCCCCTACCCGACACGAGAAATTCTGAATATTTTTATCTACTAAACTCTGCGGTAAAGACTTGGGCAAATACATACATCGGGGCTAACTGGCCGCGCAGAAGTCGACGAGGACCAAAAATGGCTTGTTGTTATTTTGCCAGCAGGAGGGAATGGAGGATTTCATGGGTATTACTCCCTCTGCACAAACACTGAGACACAAACACACACGCACACGCATGAGCACACGCACACGCTTGAAAAAATAATATGGGTCTAAAACCGTAAAAGAAAAACAGAAAGAAAAGAGAAA
>NW_020868680.1:484912-489912 GCF_003789085.1 Penaeus vannamei
CGCTACCCTCCCTCCCTCCCCTCCCCCGCCCTGGTCGTCTTGCAGACAACGGCAAGGTGATATGGCTGAGGGATAGGCTTCGGCTTCCTGGAGTTAGAAGCCTCGTTAAGAAGCGTCAGAGAAAAGAAGCTTAAACCATCACATCGCTGGGGCCATAACCCTCTCCGTCGGGGTGGAAGGGGGAGCAAAAGTTGGGGGTGAGGAGAAGGGAGGGGAGGGCGAAGAGGAGGAAGAGGAAGAAAAAGAAGAAGAGAAAGAGGAGGAGGAGGAGGCGACACGCGGAAATGAGGCTGGGATAGAAGATGACGGGAAATGACGTCGGCGGCAGAAGTAGATAAGGTGCGACCAAGGAAAGCACGCCGAACTTTTTCCCTAAATTGGATTTGTGGTCAAGGATATGATGCGAGAGATTGCTTGGTCGTAAAGTATAGATTATGTTGTTCATTCATATGAAATTCTCTCTTAAAATTCACGCTCTCCTTCTCCCCCTGCGCCATAATGGGATGGAGACATGATGGCCACACGCACATGTACGTCCGTACATGTACACTCATGCATGCAGTCTTAAACTTGTAATACACACGAATAAACACACACACACACACAACTTGTATGTAGTCGTATACATAGACGCATGAATATTTATACTCAGACACAAACTTGCATCTACTCCTACACACTCACGCACACGCACACGCACACGCACACACACACACACACACAAACACACTAATACACGCACACACAAAGGGAAACTACATTATTTTGAGTCATGAATGAATTATCCCGGCATAAAGTACCGCTTGTGAACATTACGGAGCACGTGTGAATGCACACAACTGCTCGAAGACTTTTGGCCTCCATGACTTGCTCCTAGGTTGACTCTCCCTCTCTCACTTCTCTATTCTGTTCCCTATTCTTTTTCCTTTCATTTTCTCTTCCTATGCGTGTTTCAAATTCTCTAACCTCCACTCTCCACTCGTTCTCTTTCTCCTCGCTCGATCATCCCCTTACTTTCTCTCATTTTATCAACTCTTCTTTTTCCCTCTCCCTTATGCAACATTATCCCCTCTCTCTCTCATTTCATTATTTCCTCTGTACTTTTTATAAACCTCTCCTTTCACCCTATACCCAAGATTCTACAATGTCACTCTCTGTTTATCTCCCTCTCTCAGTCTCTGTCTGTCTGTATGTCTGTCACGCTGTTGGTCTCTGCTTCTACCTTCGTCTACGTGTCTGTCTTTGTCTCTCTCTGACTCAATTTCTCCCCCACCCCCGCCCTCTCCCTCTCCCTGTCAATCCCTCTCTCTTTCTCTCACCATCCTTCTCAATCCATTTTCTCTCTGTCCCTTCCCTTCCTCCTTTCTTCCTTCCTTCCTCCCTCCCTCCTTCCCACCCTCTTTCGCGCTCATCATCCCCTGAGAAGGAAGCCCGAAGCCCGCGCGCCCCAGTTCCGCAGAACCTCCCAAGAATATGATCCTTATTCATGTCAAAATGCGGCAGATGATGTAAGGGGGATACGATGGGTGATAAATGGACGGGGGAGGGCGAAGGGAGAAGGGAGGAGGGAAGGGACATAAGGGAGGAAAGGGGCGAAGGGAGAAGGGAGGAGGGAAGGGACATAAGGGAGGAAAGGGGCGAAGGGAGAAGGGAGGAGGGAAGGGAAAAGGGAGGAAAGGGGAGAAGGGAGGAGGGAAGGGACAGAAAGGGGGAAAAGGGCGAAGGAAGGAGGGAAGGGACAGAAGGGGGGAAAAGGGTGAAGGGAGGAGGGAAGGGAGAAGGGAGGAAGGAAGGAACAGAAGGGAGGAAAGGGGCGAAGGGAGAAGGGAGGAGGGAAGGGACAGAAGGGGGAAAGGGCGAAGGGAGAAGGAGGAGGGAAGGGGCATAAGGGGGAAAGGGCGAAGGGAGAAGGAGGAGGGAAGGGGCATAGGGGGGGAAAAGGGCGAAGGATGAAGGGAGGAGCGAAGGGACAGAAGGCAGGAAAGGGGTGAAGGGCGAAGGGCGAAGGGAGGAGGGAGAAGGGAAGGGACAAAAGGAAGGAAAGGGGAAAAGGGAAAAGGGAGGAGGGAAGGGATAGAAGAGAGGAAAGGGGCGAAAGAAGAAGGGACAGAAAGGAGGATGGATGAGGAAAGGGACATAAGGGAGGAAAGGGGCGAAGGGAGGAGGGAGGAGGAAAGGAGCGAAGGGAAGAATAAAAGGAGAAACAGCATAGATTAAAAGGACACACACGCAAACAAAGAGAAAGAAAGACAAGAAAAAACTTGATTAGACGAAGAAATACCTGTGAGAAGCGAAACGTTTGAGGCTTGAAGCACTTCCAGAAGGGAAAGGCTTTTTCCTTTGCTTGTGTAATAATAACACTTGCACGAGAATAAATAAATGATTAGGACGGGGAGGGAAGGAAGGCGGAAGGTAGAGAGGACGAGGAGCAAAAGAAGAGACACGAGAGAGAGAGAGAGAGAGAGAGAGAGAGAGAGAGAGAGAGAGAGAGAGAGAGAGAGAGAGAGAGAGAGAGAGAGAGAGAGAGAGAGAGAGAGAGAGAAAAAAAAGAACGACACTAAGGAAAAAACAAAAGAAAAGGACATCAAAGGCACAGAGAAGAAACTCGCACAAAAACAACACGAGGAAAAAGGCCAAAAGGCCAAAAGGCCCCAGACAACACCCAGCCGCCCCGCCGAGCCAGCTCCCGCAGATACGTTGCGGCCAATGATGCAGTTCGGGAAGTGCAGTTTTAATCAAGCGTGGCGAAATAAAATGGAAAAGGCGAAGAGAAGGAGAGAGAGAGAGAGAGAGAGAGAGAGAGAGAGAAAAAAGTGATTTACACACCGTAACGAGCTTTCAGACCGAGCTTTTAATCTTAAACAGTTGCGGAAAGTAAATTAATGATACGGCGAAAACGAAATTAAAATGATAAAAACCTAAAACTGAAGATTGATTAATAAAAAAGGAATCGAAACATCCGGTGTGAGGCTTTGAACGCGCTGTATCACCAGCTCCGTTGGCAGTGCGATACATCTGTTGTATTTCCCTTCAACCCACTGTTTAAAAGTCTGTTAATTAGCTTCCACTTAGTTCTGAAAAATAAACATTTTTTAACCCCACTTTTAAAAAGAAATTTTCAATAAAATGTACACCCTGGATGTGAGACTCTTTTATTTCCGTTTGCATTCTTTTTTTCGAACAAACTAAAACCTGAAGCTTGGCAGTCATGAAAATTACCTGTCACAACTCATTTCCCAACAGCGTCGCCTCATTCAGCAAAATCAAATATAAACCATTGCTCCAGTTAAACATTAACGCGACAGCTTCCATGTCCGACCCTGAGTGACGCGACCTCCCGGGCGTTCGCTGCTGATGGAACGACAGCGCCGGTGTCGAAATGCGCGACGCAGGATCCCCGGGGCTCATGAGGCGGCGCCGACGGAGGCGCTGCAGAGGAGGAACGGCGCGGACATTCAGCAAGACCGTTGTTGGAATTAGTCCCGTTAATGATGACTGTGGATGAGGCTCGATGAAGATGGGCGGGAACATGAGGTCCACCTTCGCGCGCAGTCACAGCAGGCTGGCCACACGGGAGGGAGTGCCTGTGTGGCGATGGTATAGCGTGGGGGTAGGGGAAGGGGGATGGGGGGCAGTGCTACCAATAAACGCCTAGTCGACCCCGCTCCTGCCAGACGCCTTGACGCCTAGCGGGCCAGCACGATCTTCATATTGCGCCGACCCTGCATTTTTGCTCGCTAACAAGGCATAATGACCCTTGCAGCGACCCATACACTCGCTGGCAACAAAACCCGACGAATGATCTATCGCCTTTAGATCGAAATTAGTCATCCAGATATGATAATTCTCCATCCGACGCATGCAACTTATGACCGTCTCTCCATCAAAAAATCTCGAGACTCATTTATTTTGTTTTCAGACTGCCAGATGTCTGATGACTCAGCTCGCTACTGCACTCAGTACACGAAATACAAATACTGCCAGCTTTAATTATGTACAACGTACATGCGTTCATCAAATTTTGAGCCTCGAGTCTAATCTGATGTGTGAGTACAAATTAATTTCATTGCCATATTCATTCCATTCGCCGATTTATTGTTTTGTCTCTTTCCCCACAATCGATTTTAGAACAAACTTTATCGAAATTTGGTAAACATATTTATCAGACAGCCTTTGTCTGGTCAAACAGGTTACTAATTACTATTTTGGTTAATATGAATTAACAAACAGAAACTCTCCTTCGCGTGAAAACATACAAAAATGGAGATCTGTTTGCCAATGGAAATCGTGTACTAACAATTCAGGGCTAAGCACGAGTGTCGGCGGGAGGTTTCAACAACTGGCAAAGCAAATGTTGGGACTGCAGCATACATAGACTGAAAATATGCATGTATGTGGATCAAGGGGAGGGAGAAAGGGAGGCAGGGGAGAAAGGGGAGAGGGGGGAGGGAGAGAAGAGGAGGAGCAGAAGGACGGAAGGAGGGAAAGAAGGGAGAGAGGAGGAAGAGCAGAGGGTGGCAAAGATGGAGAGGAGGAAGAAGGGGGATAAGATATAGATAGATAGATAGAGAGGGAGAGAGAGCACGAACAACCAACCCAACGACAAAACCCGCCCCAGCATGGAAAACAAGAACAGAGCCCCGACCCAGATCGGCGAGCGCCATCGGGATGCGCGGACGCCGGCCATGGATAGGGGCTCGGCGGAAAGGCTAACCAACTCCGACTATGTGTTAAGTCCGCGCAATACTTGGTTATTACTCCGCCTCGACCCCGTTGCTGTGAACCCGAAGAGGGCACAGGGGTGGGAAGAGAATCCGATTTAGACGACAAAACGCTCCTAATCACGATGCCCGTGGGTGATTGGGAGAGAATCTGCCAGAGGGCGCTTGCAAAGAGCGGCGGAGGCCCGGTTGCAGAAGAGAGGTCGAAGGCTCGATGGCAGACCCGCCGCCTCCCATAACATCATGCGTTGGGACATCATATGAATTCCTTGGAGAATG
>NW_020868680.1:504236-506736 GCF_003789085.1 Penaeus vannamei
ACCCTATCCACCCTTACTAGCCTTCAACATCTTCGCCACTTTCAGTCACTTTTTTCCCGTTTTACTCGTCTAAATAAACACGAATCACTTTTATGCCCTACGCTCAGTCTTCATACCTTCTTCCGTATCCTTATTTTCACCCACTTTCTCTAGATACATCTCAACACCTAGCTCCATCATCGCTCTCGATATCCTGCACGCTTCGTTTTCCTCTCACTAACTTCTGCATGTATCCTCTTTACCCTCCATATTGCCTCCCTTACTTTTCAGAACCTACCCTATATCCCCACTACTGCATCTAAACTCTATACATTTTAACTATGTATGCCGACTGCTATGGGCTTGCCCGACTTTGCCTCTTCTAAGGCCAGGTGCCTTGTGCCCATTACGTATGTTTCAAGGTCTGTATAATAATAAGCATACAGATATTATATTTAATGCAAGCATAAAATACATTACATACATACATACATACATATATGCATACATACGCACATATATACATACATACATACGTGCATACATACGCACTTACATCCATCCATCCATCCGTACATACATACATACATACATACATCCATACATACATAAGTGAATAAACATACACGCATACATATATACATACATACATAGGTATATACATCCATCCATCTATTCATCTATAGATACATACATAAATAAATACATAGATACATACATACACAAATAAATGCATAAATACAATGCATAAATAAATGTATAAATACAATGCATAAATAAATGTATAAATACATACATACATAAATACATAAACAAACGCATATACGCACAAGCATAAGCACAGACACACATATATACATACATAAGCTTATTCGAAACCTTCCAGCTTCAAAAATGGAAATCTCTTAATCACCCTCGCCTTCCATATCAAAATGGAAAACATAATGGAAAAAAATGGAATTGAGTTGCTTAATCTTTATCTATACTTAGGTTAATCTGACGCCAACACCGCTTACACACGCAATATAAAGTACATATATTTTTGTGTGTGTGTGTGTGGTGTGTGTGTGTGTGTGTGTGTGTGTGTGTGTGTGTGTGTGTGTGTGTGTGTGTGTGTGTGTGTGTGTGTGTGTGTGTGTGTGTGTGTGTGTGTCTGTGTGTGTGTTGCGTGTGTGTGTGTGTGTGTGTGTGTGTGTGTGTGTGTGTGTAGACGGATAGATAGATAGATAAATATACAGAAGAGAAGAGAAGATGAGAGGAGAGAGACAGACAGACAGGCAGAGAGAGATAGAGAGAGAGATTGATAAATATGTAGAGATAGATTGATAAATATGTAGAGATAGATAGATAGATAGACAGAGAGAGAGAGAGAGAGAGAGAGAGAGAGAGAGAGAGAGAGAGAGAGAGAGAGAGGAGAGAGAGGAGAGAGAGAGAGAGAAGAGAGAGAGGAGAGAGAGAAACATAAGCAGAGACAGAAACAGAAAACAGAGAAAGAGAGAAGAAAAAGAGAAGAAAGAGAAAAAAAAAGTAACAAAAAGAAGAGAAAGAGAAAGCAAACAACCCTCAGTAGTTTATCATTTTCCACACACAGTACACTCTACACAGCCGCACACATATATAAATAACCTTTCCTTAAAGGTGATATTGATGTGTGAGAAAGAGGCCGGGGGGCATCATACCTGGTATCTATTTCTTATTAATTTGTTTGAAAGAGTGAGTGAGAGGGAGAAGGGTAGATAGAGATGAGAGAGAGAAAGAGAGTAGGGAGTAGAAAGAGGGAGAGAGTAGAGAGGGAGAGAGAAAGAGACAGGGGGGAGGGGGGGAACAGAGAGAGAGAGAGACGAGAGGAGAGAGAGAGAGAGAGAGAGAGAGAGAGAGAGAGAGAGAGAGAGAGAGAGAGAGAGAGAGAGAGAGAAGAGAGACAGACAGAGACAGAGAGAAGGATAGAGAGGGAGAGAGGAGAGAGAGAGAAAGAGAGAGACAGAGAGAGAAAGAGAAGAGAGAAGAGAGAATAAAAAGGATAGAAAGACAGAGAGAGAAAAGAGAAGAGAGAGAGAGAGAATAAAAAAGGATAGAAAGACAGAAGAGAAAGAGATAACAACATCATCAGTAGTCTATTGCTTTCCCCGCACAGTCCATACTAGACCGCCACACCCCCCCTCCCCCGTACCCAAACACACAAACCCCCTAACCCCCCGTAACCCTCACCCCCCACCCCCATCTCCCTTCCCACACACACACAAAGTCCCACGTTCAATATCCATCTCATCAACATATTTCGCGAACAAATGTACACACGCGATCGTCGACTTTGAACTGATTACGTGAGCATTGATGTTCGTTCGTGCTCGAAGGACCGCCAAGCAATCACTCTCACTCTGATGACCTTGGGAAACTTTCGGTCCAAAGGGAACGAGCGGCGTGACACAGGTGACTGCGGTGGGGGCCTCGTCTACGCACAGGCAAGCGTGTAGGGACGTAAATGTGTGTGCGGACTTATATTGTAACAAACACAAATACG
>NW_020868680.1:511736-514236 GCF_003789085.1 Penaeus vannamei
CGGAAGAGGGAAGAGGGGTGGAGAGGGAGGAGCGAGGCGGAAGGGGGAAGAGGGGAAGAGGAGAGGGGGAGGAGGGGAGGAGGGAAGGAGAAGGAGGGGTAGAGGAGGGGGAGAGAGGAGGGGGGAGGAGGGGGAGGAAAGAGAGAGAGGGAGGAGCAGGGAGGGGAGGAGGAGGAGGAGGAGGAGGAGGAGGGAAGGGGAAGAGGGGAGGAGGAAAGGGGATAAAGGGGCAGGAGAGGGGGAGGGGGAGGAAGAGGAGAGGAGAGAGGGAGGAGAAGGGGAAGGAGGGAGGAGGATTAAGGGAAGGGGAGGTAGAATAGGTGGGGAGGAGGGAGGGGGAAGAGGGGAGAGAGAGAAGGAGGGTGAATGGGAGGAGGGTGGAGGAAGTGGAGAAGGTAATATATATATATATATTATATATATATATATATATATAAATATATATATACTATATATTATATATATATTATATATATATATATATATATATATATTCATTAATTTATTTATATATTTTCGAGAAGAGAGCAAAAGAGAGTTTGTGTGCATACGGCAAAATCATTAATTAAGGTAATGCTAAACTTTCCTATATAACATGGACATACGCCAACTAGGTCGGGGTATGAGAGGAGGGTGTGTTTGTGCGTGTTTGTTTATTTGTTTGTATGTAAATATGAGTAAGTGCAGTAGTGATGTGTTTGTTTGTCTGTGAAGATGTGGGTGTTTATGTTCGGTGTTGTTTGTGTGTATCTATATGCATATGTGTCTGCATGTGTGGATGTGTAACTTTATGTACGGAAGTGCGTGTGTGTAAGTGTACATGTGAGTGTTTCCGCGTGTATATGTGTATAGGTGTCCATATCTGGGCGTGTCTGTTTGTGTGCGTGTATATTTGTATGTTTGTATGTGTCTGTGTGGTTAAGTGTGGGCTTATTAGTTTATATGTTATATGAATGTGTGTGTGTGTGTGTGTGTGTGTGTGTGTGTGTGTGTGTGTTGTGTGTGTGTGTGTGTGTGTGTGTGTGTGTGTGTGTGTGTGTGTGTGTGTGTGTGTGTGTGTGCGTGTGCATGTGCGTGTATGTGCGTGTATGTACATGTGCATATACGTTTGTATGTGGGTGTGTTTGCGTGCGTCTGTACCTCTGTAGTGTGTGCGTGGGTGTTGGTGTGTGGGCGTGCAATAATCGAGTCGCCGCTATTATCATGGAGATTCGGACTGTCAGAGGCGTCATCCATGAATTTGTTTTCCCTGACAAGCCGAATCGCCGCCGCGCCTTCTTCTCTCCTGATGTTCTGCTTGTTTTTCATCTGCCTTTTTGTGATCGTGCTATTTTCCAGAACTGATATTGTCCTACATACTTACATACATACATATAACAAATATATATATATAATATATATATATATATATATATATATATATATATATTATATATATATATATATATTATATATGTATGTATTATAGTATAGATAGATAGATTGATATAGATATAATAGATAGATAGACAGATATATATGCATGTATATATATAGTGTGTGTGTGTGTGTGTGTGGTGTGTGTGTGTGTGGTGTGTGTGTGTGTTGTGTGTGTGTGTTTAGAGAGCGAGCGAGCGCGCGAGAGAGTCTAATGACCGCTCCCCTCGTCGCTCTCCCCTCGCAGACCACAAAAGCCCTGTCCTTCTTACTTCACAAGATTCCAACGTGTCCTGCGCCCCGGACCACATGACATTGACGAAGTGACCGCAGGATACGCGAATCCAGCCTTTATTACTCGCATGCATTTCTCATGTTATTATTCCGATGTCTTCATGTATAAATATGTCATGTTAATACTCAAAATGTTAATTAGAAAATGTTTATTCTGAATCACTATGAATGCAACCGCTTTTATTACTGATATTCAAATGTTTTATGTTCCTAGAGTAGTCAGCCAGACTGTTCCCGAACCACAATGTTTAAGTTGTAAAAACATACCCAGGTTATGTGACCCTTGTTCCTTCTTCACGAAACGGCCATGTGAACCGATGTCTCTAAATTTCTGTTCATTCTCCTTCTTTCATGTTTTCCCCCTGTATATTTTTATAATTTTGTTCATGGCAATTCCGCCATCCGGACACACCGCTCGCCCTCCTACCTATGCGTCCCTGCCTCGATCCTCTGTGCAAGTGCCATAAAAGTCGTAAAGTTGCTCCGACTTCACCTCCACCACCACCTTCGAGGGACCCACCGGTACCTTAGCCCCTTACTACCACTTACCGCTTCAGCCACGCAACTACCACGTGCCAAGTGATAGTGGGAGAATTCCACCGCCACTACATTGCAAGTGGTGCCAGCCAGTGGGAGAAGCTTTCCACGTATATTGCAAGTGGTGACATCACGGATAACTTCCCATTAGCAGAGAGAGAGAGAGAGAGAGAGAGAGAGAGAGAGAGAGAAGAGAGAGAGAGAGAGAGAGAGAGAGAGAGAGAGAGAGAGAGAGAGAGAAGAGAAAGACAGA
>NW_020868680.1:523400-535220 GCF_003789085.1 Penaeus vannamei
AGAAGCAAGCAGGTAAGGCAGAGGGCTAAAGCAAGCAGGAGAGGAAGCAAACAAACAACCAAAATGAGAACTAAGCAGCAACTGGAGAAACAAAAAACAAGCAGCGTGAGCAAGAGAAACTTAGCAAGCAAGAAGAGAAGCAAAGCAGCAGCAAAGGTAAGCAGAGGACTAAGCAAGCAGGCAGAAGAAGCAAGCAGGTAAAGAAGAGAACTAAGCAAGCAGAGTAGAGAAGCAAAAACAAAACAAAAACAAGCAGGTAAGCATGAGAAACTAAACAAGCAAGGAGAGAAAGCCAAAGAAGCAAGCAGGTAAGCAAGTGAGACCTAAAGCAAAATAAAGTAGTAGGAGAGAGAAAAAAAAAACAAGCAGGTGAGCAGAGAACTAACCAAGCAAAGTAGAAAAGCACACAGACAAACAAACAAACAAGCAGGTGAGCAGAGAACTAAGCAAGCAGGGGAGAACAGAGAAGTAAGCAGTAAAGGCCAGAGAACTAAGCAAGAGCAACTGGAAAAGCAAAAAAAACTAACAAACAAACAAAAACAAGCAGGTAAGCAGAGAACTAAGCAAGCAACTAGAGAAGCAAAAAAACAAAACAAACAAACAAACAAAAAACAAGCGAGGTAAGCAGAGAACTAAGCAAGCAACTAGAGAAGGCATTAAAAAAACAAACAAACAACAAACAAGCAGGTGAGCAGAGAACTAAGCAAGCAACTAGAGAAGGCAAAAAAAAACAAACAAACAAACAAGCAGGTGAGCAGTAGACTATAGCAGCAAGCGGGAGAAACAGAGAGTAAGCGGTAAGCAGGGAAAGCAAGCAACTGGAAAAGCAAAAAAAAAAAAACCTAACCCAAACAAACAACAACAAACAAGCAGGTGAGCAAAGAAGAACTAAGCAAGCAAGGGGAGAAACAGAGAAGTAAAGCAGGTATAGCAGAGGACTAAAGCAAGCAACTGGAAAAAGCAATAAAAAACTAACAAACAAACAAAAAACAAGCAGGTTAAGCAGAGAACTAAGGCAAGCAACTAAGAGAAGCAAAAAAAACAAACAAACAAACAAACAAACAACAAGGGCAGGTGAGCAGGCAGATAAGCAAGCAGGGTGAGCAGAGAACTAAACAGGCAAGCAGAGAAGCATGAGACAAGCAAAAGAAGCAAGCAGGTTTTGAGGAGAGAAGCAAACAGACAACCAAGAAGGCAGAAAAAAACAATTAAATGTAGAAAAGCCAACAGGGAAAACAAGGAAGCAAATTGATATAATAAGAAAATAGAAGAAGAATAAAAGAAGGAAAGAGAGAGAAAGAGATGAAAGAGAGAGAGAGATGAAAGAGAGAGAGAGATGAAAGAGAGAGAGAGTGAAAGAGAGAGAGAGATGAAAGAAGAGGAGAGTGAAAGAGAGAGAGAGAGAGAGGAGAGAGAGAGAGAGAGTAGAGAGAGAGACGAGAGAGAGAGAGAGAGAGAGAGAGAGAGAGAGAGAGAGAGAGAGAGACAGAGAGAAACAGAGAGATCAGACAGACAGACAGAGGAGACGCAGACAGGACAGAGCAGAGAGCGAGACAGACAAAACAGAGAGACCAGACAGAACAGACAGAAGAAACAACAGAGAGACCAATACAACAGACAGACATGAACAGAAGGAAGGAGAGAGAGAGAGGCTTGAAAGTAACAGGTTTAACGAAGACTACACAGTGAGGTCAAAGTCACCTTCAGATTGCTTCCTCCGTCTGGTTTTGCGTCTCCCTGCGAAGGCGAGGAAGGAGGAAGAGAAGAGAGGAGAAAGAGAGAAAAAGAGAGAGGGGAGAAAGGAAAGGGAAGGAAGAGAGGGAAGACGAAAAGGTGAGGGGGGGAAAGGGAAAGGAGAAGAGGGAAAGGGGATTGTGAGGTTTTTGCGTCTCGCCCTGCGAAGTCGGAGGAACGGAGAAGAGAGAGAGAGGAGAGAAGGGGAGAAAAGGAAGAAGAACGAGAGAGGGAAGAGAAGTTGAGATTGGAAAAGAGAAAGTGAGGGGGAAACAGAGAAGGTGAGGGGGAAAGGGGAAGGAAGAAGAGAGAAGAAAGAGAAAGAGGCGGGACAAGCAAGAGGGGGAGGTAGGTTTCAAGGAGAAGGAAGAGGGAGAGGATAGTACGGGTGGGATAGGGCGAGGTTTTGGGGAACAAAAAGTGCGAAGGAGAAAAAAGAAGAAAAAGAAGAAAAAGGATCAATTCCATTTTGTAGAGAGAAAGGGGAGAAAGAAAGAGAAATGAGAGAAGGAAAGAGAGAGAGCGGAAAAGAGAGAAGGTGAGAACGGGAAAAAGAAAAGGAGAGAGGGAAAGGGGAAAGAGGAAGAGAGAGAGAGAAGAGAGAGAGAGAGAGAGAAGAGAGAGAGAGAAGAGAAGAAGAGAGACAGAAGAGAGAGAGGAGAAGCAGAGAGAGGGACAGACAGAGAGACAAGAGCAGAGACAGAGAGAGAAGAAGAGAGAGAGAGAGAGAAATAAGTAAGACTGAAATAAATAAGTTAGGTAGAGAGAGAGAGATACTTCTCACTTACCTATTTTTGTATCTAATTGCCTTCATCACGAAAAATTTTAACACATAACAAACACACACACAAACTCCCACAAAACACACACTAACGATGTCTGTCTCTTTTCCCCCTGTTAGCAACAAACACACTGCAGCGCCTCTCTCACCAACCTCCCTATGCTCCTTCTTGGTCTTCCTCTTCTCCTCCCCTCATTCGCATCTCCATCCCAGCATCCTTCTCTCCCGACATTCGGCCTATGCACTCCATCACTACCATCACTCCTTTGCTTCGTCACTCCGTCACTCCAACACATCTATCACTTTCATCAAATCTATCCACGCGCTAATCAACTTTAAATGCAAGTCCCATCATTCTATCACTCCACAACTGGATGCAGTCTACCAACACTCCATTAGTCGCATCATTCTATCGCTCTATCAACTCCAATACTCTATCAGATACCATCATAATCTAATCCACTCTATCACTCTGTCACTTTATCCACTCTGTCACTTTATCAGTCATCACTTCTATCACTATATAGTCCGTCACTTTATCGCTCCATCATCCTCCCTCCGACACTGTCCGTGCATTCCTGCTGCCCATCACTTCGTCCTCTCATCCTCTTTCACTTCGTCTCCTCCGGGCAAACTGTCCCTCTAACACTTAATTCTCATCGCGTCAATCTTGTGGCAACTCTATCCCTGGCACTACTCCGACGAAAAATCGGCAGCCCACCCCACTCTCTCTCTATATCTTTCTCTCTCTCTTTCTTGTCATATTTCCTTTCTCTCTCTCTCTCTCTCTCTCTCAATCTCTCTCTCTCTCTCTCTCCTCCCCCCCTCTCTCTCTCTCATCTAGTCTCTCTCTAGATCTCTCTCATCTCGGTCTCTCTCTCTCTCTCTCTCTCTATCTCTCTCTCTCTCCTCCTCTCCTCCTCTCTCTCTTCTCTCTCTCCTCTCTCATCTCTCTCTTCTCCGTCTCTCCCTCCTCTCTCTCTCTCGTCTCTCTCTCTCATCTCTCTCTCTCTGGCACTTCTGGTCTATCCACCCCCCCTATCCCCCTCCTCTCCTACATCAATACTTCTTTGCCATCGCCTCAAGTAACAAGTTGGCTGGTTTACAATTTAACATACAAATACAACACACACAGAACCAATACAAATGCACATGCACACACATGCAAATAACAAACCACACACATATACAAATACAAATACACACACACAACTACACGTTTGAGGGCGGCATCTTTTAGTGTAGGGCCAATCAAATACAAATACTCATACAAATACACATAACACACGCATTACAAATACACACAATCAACAGCACATATAATAACATATGCACATACACAACACACACATGCAAATACATACACATACACACATACATACAAATACACATACACACACATACACACAACAAATACAAATACACATACACACACATCCCACATACAAACACAGACAACACCATATACATACAAAATACATAATCACCACACATACACATATAAATACAAACACAATACACACACACCATACAAACACACAACACACACATACATACAAATAACACATACACAACACACATACACATACAAATACAAATACACAATCGCATACAACACACACACAACCCACACGACATACAAATAACACATACAACGCATACAAATACACACAAACACACATAAAATACACACACACACACAAATACAAATACAACACACATACAAATACAAATAAACACATACAAACACATACATATACACAATATAAATACACACACACACACATCAATACACACACAAACACACACACACATACACATACATTACACACCAACTTTCCTTTTCCCTTCTTGTTGGATAACATTCTAATTACAAAATTGCTTTTGCCACTTCTCTCTATCCACTCCATCCTTTATGATAATTCTTCTCCACCTCTCTTACCACTCTCTCCACTACCCAAAGGACTCATCCACTTGCACAAACGACTTGCAAACTTCTTCTATCTAATCTCTTCATTTCTTTTCTGTTTATTTTTTTTCTCTATCTCTCATTTTTTTCCGTTTATCTTTTCTTATCTCTCATTCTTTCCGTTTTATTTTTTTCTATCTCTCATTCTTTCTATCATTAAAGCTTTATCCATGTCTTTTCATCATTCTTTCTATTTGTCTTTCTATGTCTTTCACTATTCTTTCCATCTTTCTATCCGTCCCTCTTTCTATCATTCTTCTGTTTCTATCCATCATTCTTTCCATCAATAACATTTCTCATCACTCTTTCCACCAATATTTTTTCTCATAATTCTTTCCATTTCTTTCTATGCATCAAGATATCTAAATCTATCTATCTCGGTTTATATAAAACGTACAAAGACGTAATTTTTTTTTTCTAATTTGGTAAATAAATCCCTGTTTCTAATTGTAACTGGAAATATATTACATTTATCATAGTATATATTCCCTTTTAGGACCAAACTTAGTTACCTTTAACTCCTCAGTCATTTTATTTAAAAATATTGGGGAAAAGATTAAACCTGTAATTGAAATTGATTGGAAAAATTTTGGTTAATAAAAATTACAATCCATTAAATTATATAGTGTAAAAAACAAAAGAAAAAAGGAAAAGACTAAAACAGTAATAATAAAAATTTCTCTTTACACACCCTCAACCACTATAGGGTACGATAGGCCTACCCTGAACAAGCCTGCGGTTAAGAAAATAAATAAAAGTAATCCATGGTCCTATTACTGTATGTGTGAGAAAAAAAATATCATTGGAAAATCTATGAAAAATATGGCGTTTTTTATCGGATTTTGTGGATGAAATGGAATCCCTTGGAACGCACTAAAAAAAAAACTCTTTAATTTATTTATTTTATTTTCTATCGTTTGAATAATTACTCATCTGTCTTTGTCAGTTTATAATACCTCTACACGCCGTTGTTTGTCATAAAAACAAACAAACAAACATTAGTCGGTATAGTTGATCGCTTACTGAGAACAGAAGATAATGTATAGAAAGTAATAATATCTTGTTGAGCGAACAGAAGCAATAATAATAAAGTAATTGATAATTAGACAAGCTGATATCAAACTGCCAACTGCAACAATAGTACAAAGGAGATACATTTCAGTACCATCCAATCATTGCAGTATACAATGTTCTTTGTCTCCACTCCCCTTCTCTCTCTCTCCTCTCCATCCCCTTCTCTCTCTCTCTCTCTCCTCTTCTCTCTCCTCTCTCCTCCCTGCCCCTTTCTTTTTCTCCATCTCCTTTCCTTCCTTCTCTCCTCTCCTCTCCTCTCTCTCCATCCCTTTTCCTTCCTCTCCTTTCTCTCCATCTCCTTTTCTTCTCTCTCCTCTCTTCTCTCTCTGCATCCCCTTTCCTCTTCCTCCTCTCTCTCCCTCCATCCCCTTTCTCTCTCCTCTCTCCATCTCCTTTTCTCCTCTCTCCCTCCTCTCATCCCGTCTCATCTCAGGTTGCTCTCGTCTCTCTCCCTTCCCTCCGCCTCTCTCTCTCTCCATCCCCGTTCTCCCTCTCTCGTCCGCATCCCTTTCCCTCCTATCTCTCTCTCTCTCCTGGTCTCTCTCATCTTCCATTCCCTTCTTCATCGGTCTTCTCTCTCCTCTCTCCATCTCCTGTCTCGCTCTCAGATAACACTGTCTCCACATCCACATCCATTACCTCACATTCTGTCGTCTTCTGTCTTCTGTCGTCATACCATACCTCAGGTCCTCTCTCTCCATCCCTCTGTCTCTCTCTCTCTCAACGACCTCCATTTCTCGTCACTCTATCTCTCGTGATACTTCTCTCGACTCTCGTCTCTCCAATCCCTTTCCTTCTCCTCTCTCTCGTCTCTCCATCTCTTTCTCTCTCTCTCTCTCCTCCATCTCATTTCTCCCAAGCTCTCTATCATCCATGTCCCCCTTTCTTCTCTCTCAATCTCCTTTTTCTCTATCTGTTTTCCCCCCCCACCTCACCTCTCTCTCTCCTCTCTCTCACTCACTCTCCCGTCTCCCCTTTCTCGTCTCTCATCTCCCTTCCGCCCTATGGCTTTCTCAATCACCCGCAATTATTCGATGTATAAACGTCCGCATACTGAGTCCTGTCTCTTCCCCGTTTTCTTTATCTGTGACAAGAGCGAATGAAAGATCCCTCTTCTGGTGACAAAACTTGTTAGAAGCTGAAATCTATTTTTTTTTTGTCATTTCCTTTGTCATGTTTGCAGCGCAGGTGCCCGGCGAGACTCTCTCTGCTCTCTGCTTATCATCATCTCCTTGTTATCTCCTTTTCACAACGCGGGGTGGTTTATTTCGGAGTGTTTGCTTTGTTATGTTGGGAAAATGGCTTTTCCTTTGTTGGGGATGTGGTTTTGGTTGTTTGTGAATGTTTAACGGTGTATGTTTTAGGTGTGTATGTTCATGTTGTATTTGTAATGGGTATGTGTGTGTAATGGGTATGTGTAATTTGTATGGTATGTGTATTTTGTATGTGTATGTGTGTGTATGGGTATGTGTATTTTGTATGGGTATGTGTGTATGGGTATGTGTATTTTGTATGTTGTATGTTGTGTAATGGGTATGTGTATTGGTTGTGTGTGTATGGGTATGTTGTATTTGTATGTGTATGTTGTGTATGGGTATGTTGTATTATGTATGTGGTATGTGAAGTATGGGTATTTGTATTTGTATGTATGTGTGTGTGTGTATGTGGTATGTGTAATTTGTATGTGTAATGTATGTGTAATGTGTATTTTGTATGTGTATGTGTTTTTTGTATGTGTATGTGTGTGTGTATGTGTGTTATCTTGTATGTTGACTGTGTATGTGTGTATGATTTGTGTGATTGCGTATGTATTATGGTTGTCTGTAAGTGTATTTATGTGTGTGTGTGTTTGTGTGGTGTGTTGTGTGTGTGTGTGTTGGTGTGTGTGTTGTGTGTGTGTGGCGTGCGTTGTGTGTGTGTGGCGGTGTGTATGTGGTGCGTGTATGTTGTTGTGTGTGTGTATGTGTTGCGTGTGTGCCTAGTGCGTGGCGTGCGTATCGGCGTGCGTGTGTGGTTGTGTACGTAGCGTGCGTTAATACGTGTGTGCGTGTGTGCGGCTTTTGTAGTTTATCACGTGAAATGAAAGAGCTACATTCCAACAAATTTCAAGGAAAGTCAACACCGGTTCAGGGTCATCTTTGTTTCAGGGTCAAAAACTAACCTTTACCTCATAGTGATCACATACTGTCGAGCATCGAAAACAAACGTAGCATGTTTGTTCATGAGGCATCGGAAAAGAAAAACAATTATATATATAGATGCATAACATACACACACACCACACATAATATATATTATATAATATTATATATATAATATATATATATATATATATATATATATATATATATATATATTATATAATATGTGTGTGTGTGTGTGTGTGTGTGTGTGTGTGTGTGTGTGTGTGTGTGTGTGTGTGTATAGTGTTGTGTTGTGGCAATAAGCACCAATAATATATCAACTTCCTTATAACCTATTTTCTTCGTTCTTCTCATCTCCCCCTTTTATCACATTTTCTCAGTATTCCCACAGTTATCTGAATTTTCTTCTTCCTTGTTAATTCACCTGTTTTGCATCTACTGGCGGGCGAGGTCGTGACCTTTGCTGTCGATGACCTTTTGCTCTTTCTCTGGTCACTCAACTCGGAAGAGGAAGTGGGAAAAGATGAAGAATAAGGGAAGATGATGATAAAGGGAAGAAGAAAAGTTGAGGTGGTGTGATGATGATGATGTTGATAATGATGAATGATGATGAGGATCGGTGATGATTTATGATAATGGTGATGGTGATAGATGCCTAATTGATGATGATTGAGGGAGGAGGAGGAGGATGGTGGTGGTGGTGGGTGGGTGGTGATGGTTTGATGGTGAAGTGATGAATATGATAGATAGATGATGGTGATGATGATGATGATGCTGAGGATTGGTGGTGATGACGATGATGGTGGTGGTGATTGATGATAATGATGGTGATCGCTGATGATGAATGGTGATGACGATGATGGTGATGAATGATGCTGAGGATGGTGGTGAATGATGATGATGATGATGATGATGATTAAATAGGATGGAGGAGGAGGGTGGTGGTGGTGATGATGGTGGTGATGTGAAGGATAGGGTGGTGGTGATTGATGATGATGAGATGTGATCGATGAGTGGTGGTGATGGTGAAGGTGGATTGATGATGGTGGTGATGATGTGATGAGATGATGATGGTGATAATGAAATGGTGGATGATGATGAGGTGACAAGATGAAGATCTGAGATAAGATAACAATAACGATACAATGATAACATAAGATGATATACGCAAACGAAAGAGAGAATCCCTCCCTCCTTTAATTCTCATTTTCCTATTTTCCTCCTCAAAGAAACAGAGAAGTAGAGAACACACCTTTTTATGTTTATTTCTTCATCCTTTACTTACTTTTTTATCTACTTTTCTTTCCATTTATGTTTATTTATTTATCTTATACTTACCTATCTATTCAATTTTCTTTCCATTTGTATGCTTTTTTACGTAAACTCGCTCCAGGTCGCTTGATGGACAGACTCCAACGGCCGCCCGCCTGTTTTATGGTGCATGAACGGCCGCCCATGCACCCACTTTGGGCGTCATGCAAGAGATCCCACTTGACCGCCGGCGTTCA
Source organism: Penaeus vannamei (assembly GCF_003789085.1). Taxonomy (NCBI): domain Eukaryota; kingdom Metazoa; phylum Arthropoda; class Malacostraca; order Decapoda; family Penaeidae; genus Penaeus; species Penaeus vannamei. The sequence goes on from NW_020868680.1 coordinate 532,611, forward strand.
GTATCAGAACCTGTTCCGCTGAGGTTCCGGGCCTTCGAGAATGCGCTCGGATCCCCCTCGGTGGACTCTGGCGACGCTCTTTTGTCTTATTATCCTCATTGTTGTTGTTGTGGCTCTTATTGCTATCATGGCTCTTATCGTATCATAATCATTTATTATTGGTATTGTTGTGACGCTTATTACTATCACGACTCTTAACATGATCATAATCATTTATTATTGTTATTATTATGACTCTTATTACTGTCATTACTCATTTATTTCGCGCGTATTTCAGAGGATCGGATCCCACGATGCTGTTTTGTTTACGTTTTGTCGCATCGAATCCCCCGACCGGACACTTTCTCGACGTTATTTTGTTTATACGTTTATGGAGTCAGATCCCATCTTGGAGAGAGAAACAGTGTGTGTTTGGATAGGGAGAGTGAGAAGAGATGGATAGAGAGAGAAAAAAGAGGGACAGAGAGAGAGAGAGGGGGGAGAGAAGGGAGACAGAGAGAGAAAGAGGGGAGAGAGAGAAAGAGGGAGAGGAGAGGGAGAAGGAGAGGGGAGGAGAGGGAGAGAGGAGGAGAGAAGAGAGAGAAGGGGAAGAGAGAGAGAGAGAGAGAGAGAGAGAGAGAGAGAGAGAGAGAAGAGAGAGAGAGAGAGAGAGAGAGAGAGAGAGAGAGAGAGAGGAGAGAGAGAGAGAGAGAGAGAGAGAGAGAGAGAGAGAGAGAGAGAGAGAAAGAGAGAGAGAATAGAGAACACATAAAGAAAAAAAACAGCAATCAGACAGCCTAACACACACACGCACACACACACAAAACAAAAAAACTAAACACACACACCACGAACACACACACACACACACACAACACGAACACACACACACACACACACACACACAACACACACACACACACACACACACGACCACACACACACACAACACACACAACATACACGCACACACACACAACACCACACACGTACACACACGAACACATACAGCAGCACACGAAGCACACACGAACACACACACAACACACGCACACACACACCAACGAAACACGACACACACACACACACACGAACACACGCAAAACAACGCACAACACACACACACACACGCACACACACGCACACACACACACACACACACACACGAACAACACACAACACACACACACCACAACACACGCACACAACACACAACACACACACGACACACACACACACCAAGACACAAACCAACAGACTACACACCCCCCACGCACACAAACACACACACAAACACACACAACACACACACACACACACACACACACACACACCAGCACACACGCACACACACACGCACACAACACAACACAGCGCAACAATCAAGACATTTAACCCCACTAACACACACACACACACAACGAACACAACAGAACACACACATCACCACATCAGCGACGCAACACACACACACACACACGACACACACGGCGCAACCATCACGACATTTAACCCCCACGAACACACACACACACACACAACACACACATACACGCACACACACACGCACACCACACGCACACGAACACACACACACAGACGCACGACACACACACACAACCAATCAAGAATAAATTTAACCCCACGAAAAGATGCTCTGCAGAAATATCCAGGCCACAGACCCAGCACAAGTGACGTGCCTAAAAAAAGCATTTGTCGATCGGAAGACATTTATAGATTGGCGAATGGACGGGAGTTGACCTAGAATAATATTACGGTCATATATCTTTTAATCGAGTCAATATTCTTTATTTATGTAGGAGGAGTCACGTCTAAGGCCATGTGACTGACTGACTCTTTCTGACTGACTGACTGACTGACTGACCTGTGCTGTCTGTCTGTCTGTCTCTGTCTCTTTCTCTCTGTCTTATTTTCTCTCTCTGTGTCTGCATCTCTCTCTCTTTGTCTCTGTCTGGTTCTCTCTCTCTCTCTCTCTCTCTCTCTCTCTCTCTCTCTCTCTCTCTCTCTCTCTCTCTCTCTCTCTCTCTCTCTCTCTCTCTTCTCGCTCTCGTCTCTCTCTCTCCTGTCTCATTCTTAACTCTGCTGCCCCCTCCACATTCCCCCCTTTCTCCTCTATCTCTCTACTCATATTTACTATTTTCCTCTCCTCTCCCTCTCTTTATCACTTTTTAAACAATGTTCTATTATGGGAATAAAACTGACATTTTTCTCAACGGTTTAAATATCGATTTTCTCTTTGTCATGTCACGCTCCTCACCCTCCACTCTCATCCCTCTCTTCGCTCTCTTCCTCCTCTCTTTCCTCCTCCTTTCCTTTTCTTACCCTCTCCTTCTTTTTCCTCACTCTCACCTTTTCTTGGCCTCCTCCCCTCGTTCTCTCTCCATTCTTCCTTCTCTCTCCCTCCTCCTTTTCCCCCTTCTCCCTTCTCTCTTCGCCCTCTTCCTCCTCTTCACTCCTCTCCCTTCTCTTTTCCTCCTCACTACCTAATCTCCCTTCTCCCCTTCTTCCTCACTCCTCCTTTTCCATTCTCTTCTCTTCCTTCTCCTTTCATCACTTCCTCACTCCAACTTCTCTTCTTTCCTCCTCCCTCTCCTTTCTCTCCTTGCCGCC
>NW_020868680.1:542605-552605 GCF_003789085.1 Penaeus vannamei
GAGATTTTCATGATTGAGAGAAAGGATATTTACGCTTTAAAATGTGTTTGTTGCTTTATCTTCGTTGCTAATAAACTGACGGGGATTTTTACGAGTGAGAGAAAGGATAATTTACGCTTAAAATGTTTTTGTTGCTTTGTCTTAGTTGCTAATAAACTGACGGGAATTTTTGCAATATTGAGAGAAAGGATAATTTACGCTTAAAATGTCTTCGTTGCTTTGTCTTAGTTGCTAATAAACTGACGGGAATTTTTGCATGAGAGAAAGGATAATTTACGCTTAAAATGTGTTTTTTGTTTTATCTTAGTTGCTAATAAACTGACGGGAATTTTTCCATGATTGAGAGAAAGGATAATTTACGCTTAAAATGTGTTTTTTGTTTTATCTTAGTTGCTAATAAACTGACGGGAATTTTTCCATGATTGAGAGAAAGGATAATTTACGCTTAAAATGTGTTCGTTGCTTTATCTTAGTTGGTAATAAACTGATTTTGTTTTTGTCTTTACTTAATTAATACGGTAATTATTTTTGTCTGCCTTGTGCATGGATGGATGGATGTTTCTAAAACAAAAATAAAAAGAGAGAGAAAAAAATGTAAGTAAAAAATAAGTAAAGAATATCAGATGGACAAATAAACAAGAGACAAAAATCAACTAAACAGATAAACGAATATACAAAAAGAAAAGAAAAAGTAAAAAAACATTCGATAGCTCATTAAACAAAACCCCAAATAAACAACAACCAATCAAAGACATAAACATCGAAAACAAACATAAACAAACAAACAAATGAAACAAAAAATAATAAAAACAAACATAAAAAACACACAAACACACAAACGAACCAAAACCCCAAATAAACAACAACCAAATAAGACATAAACATCGAAAAAAAAAAAAAACAAGCACAAACAAAAACACAAACACACACAAACAAACACACACACACCGTATTGCATGACCAGTATGTACCGACCCTCCGATCACGTGACGAAACCCGGTGACTGCATGACTGGCCGCTGGAGCAGGCATGGCGGCGGCGAAGGAACTGGCACCTGCATGACTAAGCCGCGGTTTGTGACGCATGACAGGCAGGGTAGAGTGGGTCTGTGCATGGCCGGAGAGATGGGTAGATAGAAGGGTAGACTGGATGGGTTGGAGGTGGATAGAGTGGTGGCAGGATAGATTGATGGGTGGATAGGTGGATAGGTGTGTGTGTGTGTGTGTGTGTTTGTGGTGATGTGTGTGTGTGTGTGTGTGTGTGTGTGTGTGTGTGTGTGTGTGTGTGTGTGTGTGTGTGTGTGTGTGGTGTGTGTGTGTGTGTGTGTGTGTGATGTGCTGTGTGTGTGTGTGTGTGTGCTGTGTGTGTGTGTGTGTTGTGTGTTGTGTGTGTGTGTGTGTGTGTGTGTGTGTGTGTGTGTGTGTGTGTGTGTGTGTGTGTGTGTGTGTGTGTGTGTGTGTATGTATATGTGTATGTGCGCGCGCGCGCGGTGTGTGTGTGTGGTGTGTTGTGTGTGTGTGTATGTGTGTATGTGTGTGTGTGTGTGTGTGTGCGTGTGTGCCTGTACGTGTGTGTACGTGCGGGCATGCACCCGCGCGCGAGTGTGTACACTCACAGAGGTAAAGAAAACGGCAAAAGTATTAGGAAGAGGGAGGGAAGAGAAAGGAATGAGGAGTAAAGATGATAGAAGAAGAGAGAAGAGAAAGAGAGAAAAGTGAGAAGAGAGACCACAACAGAAGAGAAAAAGAGAGAAGAAAGAGAGAAAAGCAGAAAACAGAAGAGAGAGAGAGAGGGGGAAGAAGAAGGGATAAGAGCCAGAAGGCGGTCCTGCCTGTTCATGAACGACTTAAGACGGCTGATAAAAGTCTCAAAAAAAAAAAGAAAAAAAGAAGAAGACTGAACTGGCCAAGACTGGACCGAATGGGTTGGAGGACCCGAAAGCATCCTTGCGGGGGGGGGGGGAGGAGGAACGAGGGAGGGATAAAGGGTGGGAGGGACAGAGGCGGATAGAGAGGGAGAGGGAGGGGGAAAGATGGAGGGAGAGAGCGGAGAGAGAGAGGGAGAGGGAGGAATGAGGGAGGGAGGGAGAGAGAGGGAGTGAGGGGAAGAGGGAGGAACGAGGGAGGGAGAGGAGGAAGAGAGAAAGGAGGAGAACAAGGGAAGGAGGGAGAGGGAGGAGGGAGGGAAAGGGTGGGAAGAGGGAGGGAGGGAGAGGGAGGAACGAGTGAGGGAAGAGGGGTAAGTTGTGGGAGGAGGGAGGAAGGGAGAAAGGGGGGGATAAAGGATGGAGTAAGAAGGGAGGAGAGGATGGAAAGAGAGAGAGAGATAGATAGATAGATAGAGAGAGAGTGAGAGAGAGAGAGAGGAGAGAGAGAGAGAAGAGAGAGAGAGAGAGAAGAGAGAGAGAGAGAGAGAGAAGAGAGAGAGAGAGAGAGAGAGAGAGAGAAGAGAGAGAGAGAGAGAGAGAGAGAGAGAGAGAGAGAGAGAGAGAGAGAGAGAGAGAAGAGAGAGAGAGAGAGAGAGAGAGAGAGAAGAGAGAGAGAGAGAGGAGAGGGAGGGAGAGGAACGAGGGAGGGAGGGAGGTGGGATAGAAGAGAGGGAGGGAAGGAGGGATAGAGAGAGGGAGGGAGGGAGGGAAGGATAGAGAGAGGGAGGGAGAGAGGGATAGAGAGAGGGAGGGAAGGAAGGATAGAGAGAGGGAGGGAGGGAAGGATAGAGAGAGGAGGGATATAGAGAGGAACAGGGAGGGAAGGAGGGATAGAAGAGGGGGGAAGGAGGGATAAAGAGAGGGAGGGGGACGGATAGAGAGAGGGAGGGATAGGAGGGAGGGAGGAGGATACGGGAGAGGAAGGGAGGGAAGGAGGAGGAAGGGGAGGAGGAGGATAGAGAGAGGGAGGAGGGATAAGGATAGAAGAGGGAGGGAAGGAGACGAGGGAGGGAGGAGGGGAGGAGAGATAGAAGAGGTAGGGAGGGAGGATTAGAGAGAAGGAGGAGTTAGAGGAAGGAGGGATAGAGGGAGAGAGAGAGAGGGAAGGATAGAGAGAGGGTTAAAGGGGAGGAGGACGAGGGAGGGAAGGAGGAGGGAGGGAGGATAGAGAGAGGGAGGGAGGGAGGGAAGATAGTGCCATCCTGTGTTTGCGATCCCTTTTAGTGTCAATGGCAAGGATCATGTTTTGCAGGTTCCTTTTTATGCTTCTGGTTTTTCGTCCGTCTCTCTTTTTTTCTCTCTCTTTATCTATGTCTATCTCTGCCTCTCTGTTTCTGTCTTTCTGTCTTTCTCTTTCGCTGTTTGTTTGTCTATGTCTGTCTGTCTATCTGCCTGCTTGTCTGTTTTTGTTTCTCTCTCTGTCTCTGTCTCTTCTCTCTCTCTCTCTCTCTCTCTCTCTCTCTCTCTCTCTCTCTCTCTCTCTCTCTCTCTCTCTCTCTCTCTCTCTCTCTCTCTCTCTCTCTCACTCCATGTGCGCATTAAATTGGTGAAAACAAAATCTCTCTCTAATTCTCTCTGTCAGTCTGTCTCTCTCTCTCTCTCTCTCTGTGTCTCTGTCTCTCTCCTCCTCCTCAACTCTCTCTTTCTTTACTTCTTTTCTCCGAATGCAGAAAAAAAAAAAAGAATTCAGCGAATAGAAACAACAATCTCCCCAACACATCAACCTGAGCACAGCATCCCCCACCTCTGCTCTCCCTCTTCCTGAAAGATGCTGGGAAGTACGCCACGAAATCTCCATAATCATTTCCTCTCCATATGGCAATAGTTTCCGGTTTCGCCAGCCTTACTCCCCCCCCTCCCCCCCCTCCCTCCTCCCTCCTCCCACTCCCTTTCCTCCTCCCCTGGTAATGTTTTTTTCTTCTCATCTTTCCCCTCTATTCGTTTTTTTTTGCTTTTGTTTTTAACTTTTTTTTCGTTTTATCTCTCTATGTAACTATCTATCTATTTACCTCTTTCTCTCTCTCTCTCTCTCTCTTTATCTTCTTTCTGTCTGTCTGTCTGTCTCTCTCTCTCTCACTCTCTCTCTCTTTCTCTCTCAACTTTCCCTTTTCCTTCTTTACTCTTTCTCCACTTCTTCCTCCCTTCTCTTCTCCTCTCTCTATGTCATCTTTGCACTCCCTCGCCATTCCCTTTCTCCTCTTCCTCGACGATCGCTCCCCTCCACACTCCTCTTTCACATAACCTCCTTTCCCCTCTCGTTCCCCAATAGCTTCCCTCCCCACCTTTTCTCCCCAAAAACTTTCACTCACCCTCCGCCTCCTCTTCCCCCAAACTTCCCAACCCATCTCTTCCCTTTCCCATCTCTCCCCAATACCTTCCCTCCCCCTCTTCTTTCCCAATAACTTCCCCTCCATTACCTCTTCCCCATATTTCCCTCCCCATCTCCCTTCCCCCGATACTTCCCTCCCCCTCCTCTTCCCCAATAACTCCGCCTTCCAATCTCCTCTCCCCTTCCTCTCCCCAATACCCTCCCTTCCCATCTCTTCCTCCAAAACTTCCCTCCAATCTCTTCTTCCTTCCCTTTCCCCTCCCCACCTCCTCTTCCCCACCAACTTCCTCCCACCCCTCCCCTCCGCCTTCCCTCCCCACCTTCCTCTTCCCACCAACTTCCTCTCGCCCCCTCCCCTCCCCTTCCCCTTCCTTCCCCTCCCACCTCCTCTTCCCCCCAACTTCCTCTCACCCCCCCCCCTCCCCCCCTTCCTTCCCTTCCCCTCCCACCTCCCTCTTCCCCACCAACTTCCTCCCACCCCTCCCCTCCCCCCCGCCCTCCCGACCCCACCTGGCGTGCTCCGCGGGTTCAAAGAAAAGAGCGAGTGCAATGGAGCCGAAGATTTTCTCTGCGTCACACTCCGTTCGCGAGACACTCTGAGAACCGCCCGCGTGACATGCCAGAAGTCGCTATGGCGTTCAATTCTCCTCGTGTTTGTTCTCTCGTTTCGGGACATTTATTGAATGGATTAATTTGTTCCGTAGTTTGGGAATGAGGATGGGATTTCTTTATTTGCTGGTAAGGTTGGTCGTCCTTTTTGATTTCAGCGAAAGAGGTGGAGATTGGGAAGGTCTCATTCGATGACGTCAGAGATTGCAAAAATGGCAGCCCTCTGCGTCACGAGAATGCCGATGACGTCATAGGAACGCCCGCCTCTCCTACCCGGGCAAAGAGGTTTCTCGGTACGTTCCAGTGAGTGACATTACTGTGCGAATATTTAATTACAGTGTATTTTTTTTTTCTTTATAAGAAGGAAGTGGGCTGGATAGATTCTGATTCAGGATTTATTGCGTAATGTGGCGATGCGTTTTTGTTTTTTTTTTGGCGGGAAAACTGGTGAATGCGGATGTCGTTTTTCTTTTGTCGCTTCGCTTTTATTTTCGTTTTTAACAGGGGGGGGGGGAGGGGTTGAGGGAAATGGACAATATTTATCACACTTTTATTTAACTGTTTATCTCCCCTTCTCTCTCTGCCTCCTTCCTTCCTCTCTCTCGTGCCCATTCTGTCTCCCTCCTCTCTCTCTCTGTCTCTCGCTCTCTTCCTTTCCCTTCCATTCATCCCCCCTTTCTCCTTTACCTTATCTCCTCCTTCCTTTCCTCCTCTCTCCTCCTTTTCCAAGAACCTTAGCTTCGTGACCTTTGACCTAACATTCTCTCTCATCGTCCTCATTATACCCCGCGTTCGTTGGTCTCTTTCCTCTTTCCCCGTTTATTCATTTTCTCTTTTATTTTCCTATTTCCATTCTTCTTCCTTTCTCTTTTCTTTCTCCTTTATTTTCTCCCCTTTATCCTTTTCCTGCATCTCCATCTTTATCTCTTCGCTTCTACGTCTTCTCTTTGTCTTATTCCTCAAACACTTTCTCTTCCTCCTTTTCACTATTCTTTCTTTTTCACCTCAATTCTTGACTATCCATTTCATTTTTTTTCTTCCTCTACCTCTTTCTCTTCTTCTTTATCTTTATCCTCTCCTCCTCTTTACCCTCTTCTTCTTTATCCTTTATCCCCTCCTCTCTTTATTCTCTTCTTCATGATATTCCTCTATTTTATCCTTATCCCCTGTTCTTCTTTATCCTTTTTTTTCTTCATCATCCTACTCCTCTTCCTTATCCTCATCCCCTCCTCCTCTTTATCCTTATCCCCTCCTCCTCTTCTTTTCCCTTCATCCTACTCCTCTTTATCATCATCTCTCTCCTCCCCTCCTCCTCTTCATCCTCATCTCCTTCTCTCCTTTTCTTCCCCATCCTACTCCTCTTCTTTATCCTCATCCCTTCCTCCTCTCCATCCCCGTCACCTCTCCTCCCTCCTCCTCCATCTCCTTCATACCCCCCCCCCCGTCCCCTCATCCGATAACACAACGTAACGAAAATGACAGACACACACGCCCGATGCGTCAGCTGGGCATAACAAACACACACACACACTCCCTCACTCACTCTCTCTCTCTTTCTTTCGTTTTCTCTCTTTAAGCTTTCATTCTTTTTCTCTCTTGTCGCTTTCTTTTATTTTCTGTCGCTTCTTCTTTTCTCTCTCTTTTGCTTTCTTTCTTTTTCTCTCTCTAAGCTTTCTTTTTTTTTCTCTTTCGCTTTCTTTCTTTTTCTCTCTTTCGCTTTCTTTCATTTTCTCTCTTTCGCTTTCTTTCTTTTTCTCTCTTTCGCTTTCTTTCTTTTTCTCTTTTTCGCTTTCTTTCTTTTTCTCTCTCGTCGTTTTTCTCTCCTTTTCTCGCTCTCGCTCTCTCTCTCTCTCTTTATCTTTCTATCTCTCATCTCTCTCTCTATCTATCGATCTATTTAGCTCTCTCTCTCTATCTCTCTATCTATCTATTTAGCTCTCTTTCTCTCTCTCTCTCTTTCTCAATCTATCTATTTAGCTCTCTCTCTCTCTATCTATCTATCTAGCTCTCTCTCTGTCTGTCTGTCTCTCTCTCTCTTTCCCTCTCTTTCTCTATCTATCTATTTCTATCTCTCTTTCTCTCTCTCTCTCTCTCTCTCTCTCTCTCTCTCTCTCTCTCTCTCTCTCTCTCTGTCTGTCTCTCTCTATCTATCTATCTTTATCTCTCTCTCTCTCTCACTCATATTTGCCTCTCTCTTTCATCTTCTTCTTCTTTTCTTCTGTCTGTCTCGTGTTCTCTCCTCCCCTTCTCCTGTTTCCCTCTTCCCTTTCTTCCCTCTTCCCCTTACCCCACTCCTTCGCTCTTTTCCTCCCTCTTTCCATTCTTCCTTCCTCCTCCTTCTCACCCTTCCTTCTTTCCTCTATCCCTCCTTCATTCCTTCTGTACCTCCTTCTTCCCTATCCCCTCCTTCCTCCTTATCCTCCTCCCTTCCCTTCCTTCCTTCCTTCTCACCCTTCCTATCCCTCCTTCCTTTTCCTTCCCCCCCTTCTCTCTCTCTCTTTCTCCTCTTTCTCCCTCCGTCCGTCCTTATCCCTCCTCCCTGTACCTCCTTCTTCCCTCCTCTCCTCACCCTCCCATCCCCTCCCTCCTTATCCCCCTCCCTCCCTCACCTCCTTCTTCCCTCCTTCTCTCTCTCTCCTTCCTCCTGTTCTTCTTTCCTTCCCTCCTCCCTCATCCCCTTCCCTCTTATCCCTCCTCCCTCCCTCCCTCCTCCCTCCTTCCTCCATGCCACAGGATCAGGCTTGTTTCTAATTTCCTGTCTACGACTCCTAGAGCTTCCACTTCCTCCCTCCCACACCCCCACCTCCCTTCCCCAACCTCCTCCACCTGATACACTTCCCCTTATTGCCCCTTCCTCCCATCCTCCCTCCCCAAACTCTTATCCCCGGCCTGTGTATCTGTCCTGCATCCCCCACCCCCTACCTCCCAACCCTCCTGCCCCTCCCCACCACTCCCACACCCCCTACCTCTCACCTCCCTTACCTCCCCCATCCCCCCTTCTACCACCCCATCCTCCACCCCCACCTCTTCTACCACCCAATCCCCACCCCCCTTCTACCACCCCCACCTCCCCACCCCTCTACCACCCCCATCCCCCACCCCACCCCCTTCTACCACCCCCACCCCCCACCCCACCCCCACCCCGGTCAGTCCCAAGGGGGGGGAATGTGTAGCGCGTTGCTGCTCTCTGATGCAAATGGTCAGTTATCTTGCAAGTTGCAAATCGTAAATTATCTCTGGCTCCATTTTAGATCTTGTGCGAATCGCTGCAGACGAAGCTTGCTCTGATTGCGAGGGTTTTAGTTGCTCTCGCTCTGTTTGTTTGTGTTTGTTGTGTTTGTCTGTCGGATCGTCTCTGTCTTTCATTCTGTGAGTGTGTTTATGTGTTGTGTGTGTTTATGTGTGTTTATTCGCTTGTGTGTGTTTATGTTTTGTTTGTGTATGTTTGTGTTGTTTGCTTGTGTGTGTTTGTGTTTGTGCGTAAGTGTTTGTTTGTGGGTTTATGTTTATGTATGAGTGTGTTTGTGTGTGTGTTTATGTTTCTGTATGTATGTGTTTGTGTTCGTTGGCTTATGTGTGTTTGTGCGTATATATTTCTTTGTGTGTGTTTATGTTTGTGTGTGTATGTGAATGTATGTGTGTACGTGACCGGGGAAATCGTAGTACTATTATAAGCATTTCCCTTCCTTAGGCCCTTAGGGTAAGTAGGCCTTAAAAGCACAGTCAAAGATAGGCCTATGAGCTAACTACATGTAAATCCTTCCATATAACATTTCCTCCTTTCCTCCTCCTCCTCCTGTTCTCACTTCCTTCCCACTCCTCTCCTCCTTCTCCTTCTGTTCTCACTTCCTTCCCACTTCCTCGTCCTCCTTCTCCTTCTGTTCTGACTTCCTCTTCAATTCCTCCTCCTCTTCCTTCTTCTTCTGTTCTCACTTCCTTCCCACTTCCTCCTCCTTTTGTTCTCACTTCCTCCTCCTCCTCCTCCTCCTGTCTTCACTTCCTCCTCTTCTTCCCCTTTCCTTCTTTTCTACGACCCCACTTTCACCTCTTCCTTCTCTGTTCTCTCAAATTCTGTCTCTTCCCCTTCATCCTTATTTTAATTTTCATATCTTTCCCCTTTCCCCCTCCTTTTCCTTCTCCTTAATCTCTTTCTCTTCCTCATCCTCTTCCTTGTCCTCACTCCTTTTCTCCTACTCCTACTCTTCCTTCCTCTCATCAATCATTTTCTCCTCTTCCTACTCACTCCCTTTCTCCTTCTCTTATTTCTTCTTCCTTCTTCTCACTCCCTTTCTCCTCCTTCTCTTATCCCTTCTTCCTCCTCCTTTTCCTTCGCCTCTTCCACCTCCTCCCCCTCTTCCTCCTCTTTTAAGCCCGCCTCCTCCTCCTCACCTTCCACTCCTCCTTCTTCCTCCTCCTCGTCCCTCTTATCCTATACTCCTTCTTCCTCCTTCAAACCTCCATTTCTCCTCTCCTTCCTCTTCCTCCTCCTCCTCCTCCTTTAAACCCTCCACTTCCTCTTCCTCGTCCCTCTAATCTTCCACTCCTCCTCCTCTCCTGTTCCTTCCTCAACCCTTCACCTTTCCCTCCTCCTTTCCTCCCCACCCCCTCCTCCTTTAACCCCCACCTCCCCCTCCTCCTCCCTTCCTCTCTCTCCTCTTCATCCATCCTCCTTCAAGCCCTCCACTCCCTAACCACCCCTCCTCTCCACTCCTCCCCCTCCTCCCCCTTCCTCCCCCCTACCCTTCCTCTTCAAACCGTCCCCTCCTCCTCAAACCCTTCCCCCCTCCCCTCCCTTCCCCTCCCCCTCCTCCTCCTTCCTTCCCCCCACCCCTCCCTCCTCCTACCCTTCGTTCCTCCTCAACCCCCCCCCTCATCCTCATCCTCCTCCTTCCTCCCCTGCCCTTCCTCCTTCAAGCCTCCATCCCTCCTCCTCCTCCCCCTCTACCCTTCCTCCCCCTCCTCTCCTCCTCCACTCCTCCCCCTCCTCTCTCCTCCTCATGTTTCTCATTCCACACGTTTATCAGCCATCGTTCCCCTCACACTTCAAGGTCGTCCTCTCGTTCATATGAAAACACAGCGGGGTTTCTCTTCTTCTTTTTCTTCTTTTCTCTTCTTCTTTTTTTTTTTTTTTTTTT
>NW_020868680.1:585105-590105 GCF_003789085.1 Penaeus vannamei
TATATATATTATATATATATATATATATATATATATATATATATATAATATAATAAATACATATAAATATACATATAAATATATACATATAAGTATATATTTATATACGTATACAAATACATACATATATACACATATATGTGCATATATATATATATATATATATATATATATATATATATATATATATAATATATTGTATATACATATGTATATACATGTATATTATATTATATATGTATATATAGAGATATAGATATCTGTGTTTATATGTATATGTATATATATATATATTATATATATATATATATATATATATATATATATATATATATATATATATACATATATATATGTGTGTGTGTTGTGTGTATATATATATATATATATATAGCATATATTTACATATATTCATATACATGTGTATGTGTGTGTGTGTATGTGTGTGTGTGTGTGGGGGGGGGGGGGGTTATGTGCATGCGTATATATTTATTTATGAACAAATAACCTCTCCGATCGGGAGTCGAACCCTCGCCGCCGTTGCTAACCATTGAGTTACACGACCCACTAAAAGGAGTGTGCAACTAGGAGCTATCTAGCTCCCATAGACAGTACTCATACATTAAGGATAGCGAAGTTTTACGCACACTCCCCGTGGGCAGCAGTTCAAATCTGAAATCAGAAATCCTGATGTGCATTTAATGAAAGATGGAATAATACACTACCGCACTGATATGATGGATAAATCTCTCCAATCGGAACTCGAACACTCTCTGCTGTTGCAGGGAGGTAACTACAAGACGGATGTTCTAACCATTGAGCTACATGACTCAAAAAAAGAAATATATTATCTAGCTTCCATAGACATTACCAATCTACTCTTATGTGAGTAAGGATAGCAAAGTTTTACATAAACTCCCCATGGGCATTCAGTAGATATAGATAAAGCAGTTCAAATCCGAAATCAGAAATTCTGAAATGTATTTAACGAAAGATAGTATAATGCACTACTACATTGATATGATGAATAAATAACCTCTCTGATCGGGAATCGAACCCTCGCCACCATTGCAGGCAAGTAACTGCAAGACAGACGCTCTAACCATTGAGTTACACGACCTACTAAAAGGAGTGTGCAACTAAGAGCTATCTAGCTTCCATAGACATTACCTATCTACTCATACGTGAGTAAGGATCGCTACCCTTACTCACGTATGAGTATATACATACATATATATATATATATATATATATATATATATATATATATATATATATATATTGCATATATATATATATATATATATATATATATATATTATATATATATATATATATATATATATATATATATATATATATATATATATATATATATGTATATACATATGTATATATACATACATAGACTTGACACGAGGGAAGCGCATCCTGTGATGAAAATGATGTGATGTACATTTTTATTGCAAATGTTTCAATGACAAATACAATCTTCATCTTCAATGCTACAAGAAAGAATAAATAAAAATATTAGTGCCATTCTTTTCATGATAACATAAAAAGCATTAGCAACTCCATCGAGCTCAGTATGCAGACGGTTGTCAAAAGTAAACACTGAATCTTTTGTGACAATATTTAAAAGAGAAATTAATCATTTCTTTTCTAAATTATACTGTAAGAGGGATTCAGCTGTTTTATTATTTGTGATATGCGTGGTTTCAGAATGAGGTACATTTGTAAACAAAGACATCAAAACTAGCCATTGTTGTGGAGTCATCAACTTTTAATTGGCTAATTTCTTTACGGAGTTCGACGAGTTGGATATCGTGTATTCGTTATACGTTAGTGGCTGAATGATTCGTTTGAAGAATTTTGTCAGGTTGTAAGTGAAAGCGCCAAATGATGAAATAATTGGTCTAAGAGGTATTCCTGGTTTATGCACTTTAGGGAGACCATACCTTAAACTAGCAGGAGAGCTAGATGCAAAGATAGAATGATACGGGGATTCGTCAAGGATAGTTTTTAAAGGTCGTTCGACTCTATTTAGTTTGTTCGCTAGTTTCAGGAGGTTAGATTAACATTTAACACTTTGAATTTTGATGTCAGAAATCATAGAGGAAATATTGTCAATGTAGTCAGTTTTGCTTAGTAAGACAATGCCCCTTCCTTTGTCGGGTTTTGTAATTACAATATATTGGTATGACTTAAAATGTTGAAGCTTTTGTAACTTCTTTAGTAAAATCAGAGGAAGTGTGTTGATGTGTAGACGTGTAGGGGCTTATTTTACCCTGTTAGCGTGTATTTAGTTGTCCCTCTCCTTAACGATGAATCAGTCAATGAAAAGCCAAAATGTTCGATTACGGGTTGGGAGACGGAATACTGTCTTGGTGATCAGTAGTTCATGTTCGGCGTGAGTCTGGAGCAGGAGACCGTTGCTATTGCAATGACCCACTCCGTGTGACACACACACGCACGATTGTTTATACCAAGGAAATGAGTGAAATCCTTAATGAGAAATTTCAGTGTTTGTCCAGGACCCATATCTTGAAATCGGAAATACCCATAGACACATGAAGAACAGTTCTTCGGGAAAGTGTAAAAGAACTATGTACTCTTTTATTTAAAAGATTCCAAAATTTAGTGAGACAAGGAAAACTACCATAAAGTTGGAAACGCTAATGTTAAACCCTTATTTGTGATTCTTTCATAACAAACAAACCACTTTTAATTCTAGATCAGTTTCGTTAACGACTGCAGTTTATAAGCTGTCATATAAGGATAATTAGGAAACAATGACATGAAGTACTTAAAAACACGAAATTATATCAGATAAACAATTTGGTTTAAGAGAAGGAACGTCATGTGTGGCAAATATTTGTTTTTACGGCAGAGTTTCTGAAATATACTTAAACTTCTAAATGGTTATTGATAAGGTGTCTTATCTTAAGATAAGACTGTTAAGGAAATTACAACTCCTAGGTGGAGTGATGAGTAACCAGTGGAGTGCCTCAAGGATCGATCTTGGTGCTGATTGTTTACTATTTTCGTCAGTAATTTAGGTTAAAACATAAACCTAAGTATTTATCTGGATATGTTTACAGACGACGTCTCATGCCAATGCCTCAAAAGTGGGATTGAAAACTTAATCATGTGGCGCTGTATTTGGAAAATGGATTTCAACACCAATAATTGCTACGTAATCAGGTTCGGAGAAAGAACAAATCGTCTTCTATACCAATATAAATTAGGAAATATTAAAAGCGTATAAATGAAAATGCCAGGACTGATTGCCAACATGCAGAGGACATTCGTGTATGTGGATGAAGATATGGTAAAGATCATTACAGCCATCATGTCTATAGTGCAGCGCATTGGTATGGAGGCCATACTCAAAAAGGATATAGACAAACTGGAAAGAATTCAAAGAGAAGCCACAAGATGGGCACCTACTCTAAAAGATATGAGCTACGAAGATAGGCTATAGAAATTAAGACACTAATTTGGAAGAAAGAAGTAGAAGGGGGGACATAATTATGCTGTTCAACTATATTACCGGAAGAGTGAAATTAAACGAAGGCTACTTTATGATTTAAGTAAAAGGTTTAAAGTAAAAAGAGGCCATAACGATATCAAAAAGTTTAGTTTCCCAAACAGAACTATTGAAGCATGGAGCAGTCTTTCAAAGACATTGTGTGTGCCAAAATATGCATCAATTTAAAACGTTTTATGATAATTTAAATATAGCAGACGGGACCATTTACTTTAATGTATAACAGAGGTCAAGTGATTCCTACATATGTCGAAATGGGTCTCAAATACCATGCCTATGTGTACTCCTCGTCTTATGCCGCATGTTTCAAATTCCATGGTAGTGACAGGAAATGTGCAATGGTTTGGTGACCCTAAACAATACAGTGTTTTGTTGAGATTTATCTTGGTCATTGATGCGGAAATATCTTTTTGTTTGCACCCAGCGTCACTTGGGTCTTTCTTATCAATTCATTTAAATTGTTTATGGTATCAAAGAATGAAAATTATGGTATTTATTACATCAAATGCAGTTATGTACTCTTTGATCTACGTTTCATGCTACGTTATTAAGAAAAAATAGCCACTGAATTTTATTTTCTTATTCTCAGGACAGTTTCTGGGTATTTGTTCACAGAGGCTAAATAAGAATCTTTACAAATACCGGCCCAGATTTGTCTCGTTCCTCCCGTTTATGCCACACCACACTTCCAGTGCACGTGTACTCATGATTTTCGTCAGCCTTTCGTTTTCTTCCCTCGCGCTCACCACTCTGCTGGAGACTTTGTTCCCTTCTAGCTCATTCGTAATACACTCTTCCTTCGGGATTAAACCTTCACTATTACTCCTTCAATCCATATTATGGTAAATCATTTTGGATCTGGCACGATGAAATCAGCAATTAAATCAGACTTGGGACGGACAGGAACCAGTCATCTTATCGTGTCCTTCAGTAGACATGTTCCATACAAACACTTTTTTTGCTGTAACTTTGTCAATTCTTCTATGGGGTCGCTATAAATCTATGACCGGATGCCCTTCTTGACGCCAACCCTTTCTATTTACCCGGGCTTAGAACAGGCACTGACTTGCCTTTGACAACCTAGACTCGGGCAATGGGTGGTATCGTCGTCTTTCTGCAGGAGGCATTTGCTCCATGCAAATCACCGCCCCCTCCGAATTCCCCATCGACGGTACCCCTTCCCAAGGACGAGGTCCCTGTCCCCTGCTTTGTTGGTGGAGCTCCAGTTAAACGAAGAGTCTGGTTTCGTTTTTTCAGTTTTCAGTTCTCGAACCGCCTCCTCAGTGACGTTCTTTTGTTATCTAACTTGCCCTTCAATGAACTCTTCTTGACAAGCAGCACGACATATTTCACTGATGTTTTTTTTCTGAATTCCTCTATATTCTCTGCATGTAGGAGAAAAAACTACAATCTCGAGGCTACTCCCTAAAACCTCATCTGCCCTCGCAGT
>NW_020868681.1:7500-12500 GCF_003789085.1 Penaeus vannamei
CTCTCTCTCTCTCTCTCTCTCTCTCTCTCTCTCTCTCTCTCTCTCTCTCTCTCTCTCTCTCTCTCTCTCTCTCTCTCTCTCTCTCTCTCTCTCTCTCTCTCTCTCTCTCTCTCTCTCTCTCTCTCTCTCTCTCTGTTCTGTCTCTGTCTCTCTCTCATCTTCTCTCTCTCTCTCTTCTCTTTTCTCGCCGCAGTATTTTTACTATTATTCTATTTCTCTTATTTTCTTTTCCAGCATCATATATACGCGCACGGCTGGTCAGGTATGAAGACAGCAGCGCGAAGGCAAGTTTGGGGAAGTCACCGCGCAACTTCTTGGTCGAAGCGGCGAGCGTGTGGTATGGGCGAGGTCAGCCCTCAACTCCATGGAGCCCGAGGAGGTGACTCTCCTGGCATAATTGGTCTTAGAGTCGACGGGTACGAAGCCATACACTACAGAAATAGTAATCATTCTTCATCATTCATCATCGTCATCGTCATCATCGTCATCATCATCATTATTATAATCCTCATCATAATCATCTTCATTATCATTATCATCATAATCATCATTCATAATCATCTTCATTATCATCATCTTTTATCATTATCATCATCATTATCATCATCATTAACATAATAATCATCGGTAATTTTCTATATTCCCTTCGCCTCGCCGATATCGACGATTTTGGGTTATCGTTGGATTCCTCTCACTCTGTACAATCCAAAATATGTAGGTTTTATTGCGCGCGGAACCCCCCGTTAGCGAGAAAACTTGGCCCCGATTGCAAAGGAGGGCATGGAAGGTTCTAGAGAAAAATCGAAGTTAAATAACACTAATATTATAACACACACAGTGAAAATAACCATGGTTATTCATATGATTTTCCATTGCGGGGGCTGTGCCCCTGCGACCCCCCTGGGGGGGGGCTGCCCCCCCTAACCCCCGCCGAGGAACAAAACCTCCACCACGTATTCCCGGCAGGCTCGAGCGTTACACAATTCACGTCGATCGCGAGCGGCGGGACGTATTACAGTTTACCTCGTTAACATTCCCCACTGAATCAGTACTAACCTTGACATAGTCAGCATTGTATACAGACACTATTGTAGTATAATTAGGATGAACAGAGTATACCATGACAGAAAAGCGCCCTCGTCGGGGGGTTTCGCGCCTCTCTCGATGTTACGCCCGATGGCCTCAAAGGTCGAGTTTCCCCGTCCCCTGGAACCACGATTTTTCGAAATCCTAACCGAAATAACCGTCGCATTCAGTACTTCGCCCATGGCCGCCGCGGATGACAGTGTGTGAAGGGTGCTCCTACTCCGAGATAGATTTTCTGCGCGAGGTAGCAACAAGCCAGGATGAGATTTTTGCGTGAGGGAGCACCCTCTCTAATCGGCGTCATTTATCAGTCAGGTTAGAACCTTAAAAATCCTAGGTTATTGTAGGCTTATCGGCTCCGCGTCTAGTTCGTGTGCGCTCTATCCTGCCGTGAATACGTGGTGGAGATTTTGTTTTCTCGGCGGGGGTTGGGGGACGGCAGCCGCCCTCCCTCAGGAAAGTCATGTGAATAACCATGGATATTTTCACTGTGGGTTATAATTATTAGGGTAATTTTCTATATTACGTCCGCCGCTCCCGCCGCTCCGACTTCGTCGCCCCCGATATAGGGCCCAAGTTTGCCGCTAACAAGGGGTTTTCCTCGCAAATAAAACCTACATATTGGATTGTACAGAGTGAGAGAGGAAATCCCAACGATACCAAAAATCGTCGATATCGGTGAGGCGAGGTAATATAGAAAATTACCTAATCATCATCATCATCATAATCATCATCATCATCATTTAGCATCATCATCATCATCATCACCATCTCATCATCCTCACCATCATCATCATCATCATTTCATCATAATCATCATCATCATCATCATCATCATCATCACCATCATCATCATAATCACCACCATCACCATCATCACATCATCAAAATTATTATTGCTATAGCGTTATAGTAAGGACAATTAAAATAGTAATGATGATAATGATAATGGGAATAATAAAGATTAGAAATAATAATAGTAGCAGTAGTAACAATGATAACAACTACAATAACAGTTGATATCCATAATAACGATTATTATTATTATTGTCATGATTATCATTATGAAAAAAAATATCATAATACAACAATAGTAATTACAATAATGACAATAACAACAGCATAATAAAATGGACAGATTAGACCCTAAACCCATTCATAATGAGGATAATGAAAAAGACTTTGCAATTATTCAAAATTCGCGATAATTTTGTTCAATTTTAGTACCTATGAACCGTCTCCGTTCTGCCGTCTCTTTAACATTATTTTTTCATAATATTTATAATTTAATTTATAATTTAATATAATATTTTATAATTTATAATGCAATATAATATTCTATAATTTATGATTTAATATTTATAATTTATAATGTAATATTTATGATTTATATTTATAATTTAACTCTAAAAGCATGAGCTGTTTTTGGCCAAAACTAGGGGTATAATTCCTTATTTTCTTTCTCTGTTAATCTCTTTGTTTTCTCTTTTTGATCTCTTTCCGTCTGTTGTTTCGTAAATCTGTTTGTGTTGTGTCCTATTCGTTTTTTGTTTTTCGCTCTTTCTCTTTCTCTTTCGCACTTTTGTGTTAGTGTTATTCTATTGTCTATTGTCATATTATTCTCTCTTATCTCGATTTCTCTCTCTCTCTCTCTTTCCTCTCTCTCCTCTCTTCTCTCGTCTCTTCCTCTCTCTCTTCTCTCTCTCTCTCTCTCTCTCTCTCTCCTCTCTCTCTCTCTCTTCTCATCTCTCTCTCTCTCTCTTCTCTCTACTCTCCTCTCTCCCTCTCTCTCTCCTCTCTCTCTCTACCTTCTTTCTCTCTCTTCCCTCTTCTCAAATCTTTCTTTCTCTCTCCTTCCTCTCTTCTCTTTCTGACTTCTCTCTCTCTCTCCTTCTCTTTCTCCGCTCATTTCTTCCTCCTCTCTCTCTCTTCTCTCTCTTCTCTCTCTCTCTCTCTCTCTCTCTCTCTCTCTCTCTCTCTCTCTCTCATCCTTCTTTCTCCTCTCTCCTCTCTCAATCTTCCCCTCTCCTCCTCCCTGCATTTCTGACTCATCTCTCTCTCTCTCTCTCTCTCCTCTCTCTCTCTCTCTCTCTCTCTCTTCTCTCGTCTCTCTCTCTCTCTCTCTCTCTCTCTCTCCTCTCTCTCTCTCTCTCTCGTATCATATTCTTTCTCTCTCTCCCTCCTTCTGAATTCTTTCGTCTCTCTCTCTCCCTGAATTCTTGACTCATCTCTCTCTCTCTCTCTTCTCTCCTCTCTCGTCTAGTCTCTGTCTTCTCTCTCTCTCTCTCTCTCTCTCTCTCTCCGACTCTCTCTCCTCTCTCTCTCTCTATCCTTCTTTCTCTCTCTTCCCTCCTTTCTCAATCTTGTCGTCTCTACTCTCCCTGATTCTGACTCATCTCTCTCTCTCTCTCTCTCTCTCTCTCTCTCTCTCTCTCTCTCTCTCTCTCTCTCTCTCTCTCTCTCTCTCCTCTCCTCTCTCTTCCTTCTCTCTCCTCTCTCTCCCTCTCTCTCTTCTCGCCTTGACAAATGAGACTTCAGTGGATTTCAGACAAGTAGGTTTTCCGATAACAGAGACTGTCTTTGATACCAACTTCTCTTTTGGTTCGAGTGGAAACCTATTAACAAGGGAGGAGAAAGGGGGCGGGGAGGAGGAGGAAGATTGGGGGGCGGTTTGATTCAGTGACCCTTTGCCCCCCCCCCCCTAAAGGAGACTTGTGTACCTTGTGCTAAGATAAACCCTACGATAAAAGTGGAGAATTGGTGCCAATCGCTGCAGGGTATCGCCAGTGTTCTTTTTTTTTCTGCGTGTGTAAGTTGATTGTGTGTGTGTGTATGTGTGTGTGTGTGTGTGTGTGTGTGTGTGTGGGGGGGGAGGTGGCGATTGTGTGTGAGTAACTGTGAATGTGTATATGTGTGCGTATGTAAACGTATGTATTCATATGAGTTTACGTATTTTGATCGTGCATTGCAGAGGGAGAAATATCACGGTGCAGTTGCCTCTTTTGTTGCAAGAGTACAAAGAAAATGTGGCGTTCAGAGATATTAGTTATGAAGATAATAATTACAATATTAATAAATGTGAGCATAACCATGATAATGATAATGGTGAAAATGGTTATCACTGATAAACTCGCAATATTAAACAACGTCAGTACCATGATTAATAATGGTAATATCAATATCAGCAACAAATATGTAGAAATACATTATAAGGTGATACCATGATTTATAATGGTAGTATCATTGTTAATAACAAATTAGTAGATATGCAACATTATAAGCTTGTACAGAGATTAATAATGGTAGTATCTATATCAACAACAAACAAAGTAGAAATGCAACATTGCAAGCTTCAGAAAATAGGAAAAAATTTTTCATCATAGCATACTATCATCGCATTCATGATCCATAAATTATAGCATTACACAAGTAAAAATACAACATTATAATCTGATACCATGATTAATAATGTTATCATCAAAATCAACCACAAACAAGTAGTACATTAAAATCTTTAAAAAATAGGGGAAATAGACCCTTATCGCATCTTAGCATACCATCCCCGCATTTATGATCCATAACATTCCATAAATAGAAATACATTATTGTAATACAACAGTATAAGCTGATGCCATGATTCATAATGGTAATATTCATATCAACAACAAATAAGTAGAAATACAACAAATAAAAAAATCAATAAAATAGGGAAAATCGACTCCTTATCGCATCAATAGCATAGTACTCACATACCATGATCCATACCATTCCATAAAATAGAAAGTACACTGATGATGTAATATTCATATCAACAACAAAAATAGATATAACAATAAACACAAAAAAAATTGGGGAAAATCGACCCTTATCGCATCATAGCATAGTACCCACACATCCATGATCCATACCATTCC
>NW_020868681.1:17500-20000 GCF_003789085.1 Penaeus vannamei
AATGGATCGCCCCTCAAAAGCAGGTAATGCAAGCAAGCAAGCAACAGCAACAGCAGGAGCGGGAGGAGGCGAGCAGACAAGCGAACGAGTGTTGATGTCCAAAGGCCTTGATGGCGGAGCGACAACCGGGGTCTGACTGCTGATCAATCGCCGGCGCTCGAGGTAGAGAATGTCGGGAAAATTGAAATGCGAGGAGCAAGGGGAACGTCGGCTTGGTGAGTCCCGGGAATGAGGGCTTTGCGTGTTTCCGTCGGTTTGGAGTGGGATCTGGCCGGTTCGAGTGCGGCGAAATTGGAGGGTGTGTTGTGTGTGTGTGTGTGTGTGTGTGTGTGTGTGTGTGTGTGTGTGTGTGTGTGTGTGTGGTGTGTGTGTGTGTGTGTGTGTGTGTGTGTGTGTGTGTGTGTGTGTGTGTGTGTGTGTGTGTGTGTGTGTGTGTGTGTGTGTGTATGTGTGTGTGTGTGTGTATGTGTGGTTGAAAGTGTTGGGTGATTGTTTAGTGTGTTAGTTTGTTTGTTTTAGAGTGTTTGGATGTTTAATTGTTTGTGTTGTGTGTGTTTGAGAGCGATTCTGTGTGTATTTTTGTGTATGTTGTGGTGTGTTTGCGCGTGTGCATGTGTGTACGTATACACGTGTTTGTGTGTTTACGAGTGTGAGAGAGTATGTGTGCGTGCGTGTGCGTGTGTATTTACCTATGCATTGCATTTTCAACTTGGTCTACCCTCTCTGTGAAGTCCTCTCCCCTTCCTTTCTCTCTATCTGTCATTGGATCTCTCTCTCTTCCCTATTCGCTGGTCTGCGTATCTATTTAGCTATCTATCTCGCCCTTTCCTCCTGTCCCCCTTTATCTATCTGTGTCTCTATCTTCCCCTTGCTCCTCTTTTGTCTATTCGTGCGTCTGTCAGATAATATATCTCATCTCTCTCTCTCTCTCTCTCTCTCTCTCTCTCTCTCTCTCTCTCTCTCTCTCTCTCTCTCTCTCTCTCTCTCTCTCTCTCTCTCTCTCTCTCTCTCTCTCTCTCTCTCCCTTCCTCGCCTTATCTTGCTCTCTCGCCTCATCTCTCCGTCCCGTTTATCTCTCTCCCTCCTTCCCTCTTCCCCCTCTCTCCCTTCTCCCTCCCTCACATCACCCCCTCCAACCCCCCCCCTCTAGTCCGCCAGCCTAAACAATCACAAGATCAGCCTTATAAACCAGACACCATACACCGCCACTGACTGCAACCACCGCCATCACCACGACCAACATCCCCGCCAACCACCAACCACCGCCACCATCTTCACCACCACCGACTACAACCGTCAACACCACCTCACCACCGACGACAACCGCCACCATGTCACCCACCACTTCACCACAACACACCACCATCACCACCACCACCACACCTTCACCCAACCACCAACCACCTTCACCACCCCCACTTTCACCCTACCACCAACCACCTTCCCACCGCCAACCTCACCACCACCACCTTCACCACCACCACCACCACTACCACCAAACCACCACTTCACATCATCCTCACCTCACCGCCACCACCAACCACCTTCACCACCACCCACCACCACCCACCACCACCACCACCAACCACCACACCACACCACCACCACCTTCACCACCACCACCCACCACCACTTCACCACCACCACCTTCACCACCTTCACACCACCTTCCCACCACCGCCGCCACTCCGCCCGGCATTGTCTCCCGTCCCTATCACTCGCGGCCGTTTTCCGTGCGGGCGCTAATCATCAGCAAACACCGTTGCAAAAGCGCCCATAATTACGCCCGGGCCTATGGCATTGTCTTGCCTTCCCGCCGGAGGTCCTGAGGCTGTCTCGCAAGATCCTTCTGCAAGAAAACAAATCTCGAACTGTTTCGCGGAGAATTCGAAATTGGAGGGAGGTGGGGGGGGGGGTCGTCTTGAGGAGGCTGGGGTCGTCTTCAGGGGGGGAGGTGTAGTTTGAGGAGGTGGGTCGTCTTGAGGAGGAGGGTCGTCTTGAGGGTGAGGGGGTGGGGGTCGTCTTAAGGGGGGTCGTCTAAGGAGGGGTCGTCTTGAGGGGGTGGGGGTCGTCTTGGGGGGGGTCGTCTTGAGGGGGATGAGGGTCGTCTTAAGAGGGTCGGGGGGTCGTCTTCAAGGGGGGATCTTGAGGGAGGTGGGGGGTTCTTGAAGCGGGATGGTCGTCTTGAGGGGGGTCGTCTTAAGGGGGGGTCGTCTTGAATGCTTAGGCTGTCGTCGGGGGAAGGCGGTCTTGATTACCACGGGGGAGGGCTTCAGCTGCGGGCGTGTGCGGGTATTTCGGTTTGGGAGGTGAAGGGTAGGCTTGAAAGGGAGGGTGATTAAATCCTGATGAAATGATATATATGTGTATATATATATATATATATATATATATATATATATATATATATATATATATATATATATATATATTATATATGTCAGTATGAGTGTATGTATGTATACAAACATACATAAATACATTTATAGATACATTGTAT
>NW_020868681.1:60000-62500 GCF_003789085.1 Penaeus vannamei
TATCTTACCTCTCTCTATCTTCTATCTTCTATCTTCTCTATCTATCTTCTATCTATATATCTATCTATAATCTATCTATCTATATCTATCTCTCTCTCTATCTCTCTATCTCTCCTTCTCCTCTCTCTCTCTCTCTCTCTCTCTCTCTCTCTCTCTCTCTCTCTCTCTCTCTCTCTCTCTCTCTCTCTCTCTCTCTCTCTCTCTCTCTCTCTCTCTCTCTCTCTCTCTCTCTTTCTCTCTCTACTTTCTCCGCCTTCTCTTTCTTTCTCTCTCTCTCCTTCCCCTCTGTCTATAACTCGACCAGGTGTTCCCTCTTTCGCGATTTTCATAGAATGGATAAAAGAATATTATGTATAAAGTTACAATGTTTTACTCTCGGTCTTATGCACAAGAGTCACTCATACATGTCGTCAAAGTTTTCGAAGTTGTCACCACGTTAAAAACCCGAAAATGTGACATTATCTCATTTTTTTTTTTTTTTTTTTTTTGCAATATGTTCTGAATTTAGAGATATTATTTACTGTATTTTTTTATAGATGCGGTTTGGTATTGTGAATTTAGATATATTTTTGTATCTATCTATGCGGTGGACTTGATGCGTTTGGATTATTATGTTCATTAATCATTAGTGTTGATACTGTGTGATCGTTATGCAAATTACTAGTTGAAATAGACGCCACAGTTTGTACTCTGAAAGGACTCTCGTGATGGACCACAATATTACTAATGTCATAGCTACTTAACAAATAGCTTAGGATATTGATTATTATCATTATTTATGTACTTATTTTTTGTTATCATGACTTATCATTACTATAATTGTTGTTAGTATTATTGCTAATATTACTGTTACTATTATTTATGATTTTTTTCTTACTATTTGTTTATCTTTATTTTTTCATTATCATCATCATCACCGTTACTGTTATCACTGTTGTTATTATCATTATCATTGTTATTGTTATCATTATCATGCTCATCATATTAATCAGTATTATTATCATTATTTTTTTTTTTTGCTTTTATTATTGTTATCATCATGTGTCATAATCACCATCGCTATTGCTACCATCATCATCATCATTATTGCCATTTTATTACTGTTAATATTGTCAATAAACGACTATTACTTTTACTATTATTTCCATCATTAATATTACTATTGTTATTACTTACTTATATCATTAGTTATATCAATATTATCATTATTATTTTTTTTATCATTATTATTTATTATTATATTATTATTGCTTAATTGTTATAATATTGTTATCATTATTGCTTTCACCATCATTATTATTAATCATTATTGTCATCATTATTATCACTATTATTATTATTATGATGATGATGACTAATTCTAGCCTTATTATCATTATATTGATTGACATTCTTTCATCATCACTAAACTATTATAATCACTGTTTTCTTGATGTTGGTACTATGATTAATATCATTTTCATTGTTATAAGTATTATCTTTATTTGTTTTGACTTACAGGTGCCTTAATATCCATTAATTAACTTATTAGAGAGGTGTTTTGATATCAAGTCTACTATCGTAACTTTTATGCATGCGTAAGGGCTTATATGTGTGTGTAATAATATCATTTTAACGGAAAAACAGTTCTATATAACTCTACGGTTGCATTCTGCCATGTTTCACTACCTTTATTACGAAAACGTGCATTTGATTTTATCTTTTAACTGAAATAGTACTCATTATGATATTGTTATAGCCTAAATCTCCAATGTAACACTATTGTATAATGCTATGGCCATGAATCAAATGTACCACAGCTTCCCCCCGCCCGTGCAGGGTGGTAGATAAAAGACAGAATTAAAATCTTTCAAAATAACGTGCAATTGTTATTTTCTTTTAACCGATATAGTACAGATTATGATAATGTTATAGCCTAATACTATTACGAAATGCTCTTCGTCTTTGTTTTATTTTCTGTCTCCCATTCCTTTCCCCTGTTTTCCTTCCTTTCATTATCTCCCGTTTACGTTCCTCCCTCACCTGTATTTTTTTTTACCCTCGTTTCCTTTCATCCTTCGCAGTGCTTCCTCCTCTATTCTCTATCTTTCTCCTCCTCATTCTCTTCCTCTTCTTCACCTAATGTACCACAGCTTGCCCACGCCTGTGCAGTTAGCCAGGGTGGCAAATGGAGGACTAAACTACTCTCTTAAATTTATTAAACCCTTATATATTATATTTCGGAAAATTAAGTTACAAAGCCTGCCCACGCTAGAGCAGTACGCCGGAGTGATGGGTGAGTACATAAAGGCTGGTTTTTATTTTCCGGATTGATATACTGGTAGATAAAATCTCGTTTTATCCAATCTGTGATATGAATATAATGTTAAACCCACACGTTAACTATATTTAGCCTTTCACGTGCCTGTGCATTTATCTAGGATGGTAAATAAAAGATTTTTCTTAAATCAAGTGCATATAAAGCATAAGACGTCATAGATAAAACAAGAAAATAAAAGAA
>NW_020868681.1:70000-72500 GCF_003789085.1 Penaeus vannamei
GTTATTATTATTACTGTTATTATAATTCTCACTATCAAAATTATGATAATTATTATCATAGTCTTCATCATTATCATTTTCATTATAACTATAAGATTTGTTGTTATCATTGTAGTTCTTCTTATTCTTATTATTATTATCATTGTTATCATTATAGTTATTATTATTATATTATTATTATTATTATTATTATTATTATTATTATTATTATTATTATTATTATTATTATTATTATTATTATTATTATTATTATTATCATTATTATTATTATCATTATTATTATTATCGTTATTATTATTGTCATTGTTATTATTATCATTGTTATTATCATTATTGTCGTTATTATCTATCACTCTCACTATCATTATCGTTATCATTATCATAATCATTATCATAATCGTAATCATTATCATTATCCTCATTATTATCATTATCATTATTATTATTTATTATTATTATTGTGATTGTTATTATTATTATTATTATTATTATTATTATTATTATTATTATTATTATTATTATTATTATTAATATTATTATTATTATCATCATTATTATTGTCATTATTATTATTATTAATATGATTATTATTATCATTACTATTATTATATTATCATTATTACTATTATATTATCATTATTATTATTATTATTATATCATTATCATCATTATCATATTATTATTATTATTATTATTATATTATTATTATTATTATTATTATTATTATTATTATTATTATTATTATTATTATCATTATCATTACTTTTATTATTATTATTATTATCATTATTATATGATGATGATTGATGATGATGATGATGATGATGATGATGATTATTATTTATTATTATTTTTGTATTTTGTTGTTGTTGTTGTTGTTTATTTTTTTACTATCATTCGCATTATCATGACTTATCATTATCATTGTTATTGTTATTATTTTTGTTATTGTTATTGTTAATATTATTATTATCATTACTATCATTATCACTATCATTGTTATTATTATTATTGTCATTATCATTATCATTATTATTTATTATTATTATTATTATTATTATTATTATTATTATTATTATCGTTATTATTATATCATTATTATTATTATTATTATTATTATTATTATTATTATTATTATTATTATTATTATCATTTCTAATCTTATTATTATCATTGTTATTGTTCTTATTATAACTGTTATTATTAGTATTGTTATTACTATTCTTATATCATCATTATTATGAATTATTCTCATTGTTATTGTTCTTATCATTATTACTATTATTATACTTATTATCATTATTATCATCATTAACATTATTATTATCATAATATCATCAATATCATTATCATTAATATTAATATCATTATTATCATTTATTATTATCATTATCATTATCATTATCATTATTAATGATATCATTAATGTTATTATTATTGTCATTATTATTATTACCATTATCATATTGTCATTATTATTATTACCATTATCATATTGTCATTATGATAATCATTGTCATTATCATTATTAATATCATTATCTTTGTCATTATTAGTATCATTATTATTTTTCTTTACTACTAGTAAAAATAATAGCAATAATGATAATAGTAGTAACAAAAATAAAAACAATAATGATGTTATCAGTAATATTAATAGATAAAACAATAAGAAAAATAATACAAATAAGGATAGTCTTAATAGTAATAACAATAGTGCTAGCAACAAGAAAATAACAACAACAACAATTATAAAAACAAAATTACCTTCACGATATACGACAAAATCTCTGTACCGAGGTCAGATTCGGACATCAGCCGCGTCGCCCACCCAAGCTGACCTGTCATTCATACCTCACGAGGATTTAACAGCTCCCTTCTGATGCCTCTGCCTTCAGGTCGCTGACAGGTCGTTGGGTTTTGTTAGATTTATTCAAGGGCGTTAGGGTGATTTGGAGAAATTGATTGTCGTGATAGGTGTGGGGATGTTTTGTTTATTATCTATGGTTGAATTGATAGTTTTAATAGTTATGGTGTGGTGGTGATTATTGTATTGGGGGAATGTATGATGTTGGTAAGGATGTGGTGTAGGGAGAGTGATCACTGAATGAGCAGTGGTAATGGCAGAAAAAAAAATACGGAGAAAATAGGGCATGATTCTATTGTTACGCTTTGACCCACGATTGGGAGAAGAAAGAGGAGACTGATAAGGATTCCCTTATTTTCTCTCCTCTTCTTTTATTTCCTCTTGCACCTCCTCCCCCCCCACTCCCTTCCTCCTCTTCCTCCTCGGCTCTACGCTGTGTCAAGCACGACGGAACACAATATTGATCAAAGCATTTCCAAGGCCCAGTCTCCGACAGCTGAAGAAAGGGAGGAGGGGGGGGGGGGAGGGGAAGAGAGAAGTGGGAAGGGGAAAGGAAGTGAGCAGGGGAGGAGAAAGGGAAGAGAGGAGAGGGAAGGGAAGGGAAAGGATGAGGATGGAGGGGAAGAGAGGAGAG
>NW_020868681.1:77500-80000 GCF_003789085.1 Penaeus vannamei
GAACCACCTGCAGGCGACCGGGGGCTGAAGGGGCGGGGCGGGGGGGCGGGGGGCGGGGGGGGGGGGGGTAAGTGTCCTGTGATAGCGGGTTGAGGCCAGATGTTTTTAGATCAGGGGCGACGGCCGTTCGTCACAGCCTTTGAAATGCCCGAGGAAATACCGATATTTTTCTTGCGCGTCACGCTGCTTTTGGGCGAGATTCTAACTCGCTCTTTCGTTCTCCGTCTGGATGTCTGGCGTGCCTGGTCTGTGTGTCTGTGTTTGTCCTCTGGTCTCTGTGTGTTGTCTCTGTCTGTCTGTCTGGGTCTGCTCTGGTTGTCTGGGATCTCTCTCTCTTCTCTCTCTTCTCTCTCTCTCTCTCTCTCTCTCTCTCTCTCTCTCTCTCTCTCTCTCTCTCTCTCTCTCTCTCTCTCTCTCTCCTCTCTCTCTCTCTCTCTCTCTCTCTCTCTCTCTCTCTCTCTCTCTACTCTCTCTCCTCTCTCTCTCTCTCTCTCTCTCTCTCTCTCTCTCTCTCTCTCTCTCCTCTCTCTCTCTCACCCTCTCCCCTCCCTCTCTCCCTCCTCCTCCTCTCTCCCCTCCCTCTCTCCTTCCCTCTCTCCCTCTCCCTCTTTATCCATCTCTCTCTTTTTATGCTGTTTTTGAGGCCGAAGTGTGAAAGGCGAAAAGAGATGAGTTATGAAGTTCGTTGAAAGACAGGCAATGGAAGCAAAATATATTAATATGTCAAAAAGTCTCCCAAAACTTTATGAAAGATTTTTTGCATTTCCCTTTTTTATTTGGAACTCTATAAAACCACAAAGGAAATTTATTCGGGATATCATGATACGAAGAAAGGGAATTTAAACTACCAAAACTCTTATTCGATAATTAGCTTGGTACGAAAAGACTAATCAGATTGATGATAAATTAACTTGATCAAAAAAATCTGCAAATATAGCATTTTAGAGGTTAAAACTTTCATCCTTAAATTGGCTAAGTAGATATAGAAAAATGGATAGACAAATAGATAAATGAGTAGATACATATGTACTCGATAAATACAAAATAAAAGAAACTAAATGGTGAGATGAAGAAAGGTCAAATCATGATATTAGCATCTGCAGGTGTTGAATCGGTGCAGACTTTGATGCAGTGATTACCTCTCGTTTCCTAGCTGGGAAATTAGGTCAAACCAGCGTGACAATCACCAAACGTAAAGCGTAACGTGCATTTTGGCTAACTACACAGTGGCAGATGTCTTTTTTTCCCAAAAATTTTTTGCGAGGAGGGGGGGCGGGGAAGGTTTTTGTGCAAGTGTATACGTTGGTGTTGCAATCCGTGTCAGTATTATATTTAAGTGATGGTGACTTTTATCTCTGTGTGGAGCGTTGTGACAATCAGTACATCTGAGGTAATCACACAAATAACCATCTTCCAAGCATCCTACATTTAGTGAACACAGGACTCACGAGAGTCACCGCAAGCCAACAGTACTAACCTCAACGCAACAGCAACTAGCAACACACACAACGACGCGCACATCACACACTCCACTACATCTAACAGTAGCACATCAAGCACACATCCACACCCACGAACTCACGAGGTGTGTTGCTGTCCTGATGATCTCCAGCGTAGTTAGTGTTGTGTTCGCAACGAAGCCTTTGTATGTGTGGCTTGGGAAGTAGTAGTCATCGTGGCTATATCACCTGAACCTTTCCTGCAAGGTGAATCATCAAGTTAAACACTAAAGCGCTTATAAGTTATCGCTCGTACCCATCTTGGTGACAACTATACGCCGACAAAAACGCAGACTGGCGATAACATAACACAGCTCACGCGACTAAACTACTCTGTCCATTCAGCGGTAGACGCGAATCCAAAGACGAAGTATGGTTACACTCAATAAAACAGAAGATCTCATTTGACGGAAGGGATATTTGTCTCACAATTCCTTCATTCCTTCATAGTGCTTATAGATAGAATTACTCAACGTCACAACATTCTCTCTCTTCCACTTCCACATCCCTTTCTCCCTTTATCTACCCGCTCCTTCACGCCTCTTCTCCTTAATTCCTTCTCACTCCCTCCCTACCTCCGTGACTCCAACTCCGATCTCCCGCCCCTTCATCCGTCTTCGTTACCGTGCTCTTCCTCTCCAGTCTTCAATTCTCTCTCCTAGCCTTCGCTCTTCCTCTTCTCTCTCTCTCCATTCTCATCATCCTCTCCTGCCTACTCATTCGCGTCTACTCTCATCTTCTCTCCGTCCATACTGCTTTCGCGCTTTTCTCCTCTCTGTATTTCAACGAAAGATTACAGAAAAATATTTCCTCCTACATTGCCGCTTTTTCGACTGTCCTCTTCCTCCAATTTCTCTCTCTTTTTTCTCCTCTGCTCTCACCTTTCGTTCTCTTTCCACACTATCTTACCTCCACGTTCTTCTTCTTCCCTTTCCTTTTCCATTTCTGCCTAAATATATATACTCTATTGGACGGACATTTTTTTCCGAATGTCTCTACTC
>NW_020868681.1:90000-110688 GCF_003789085.1 Penaeus vannamei
CCACACATGAAAATATATATGTGCGTTATAAGGAAGTTCGGCAGTTTTGTGCTTGTGTGCCGTTAAGAAATGTTCAAATGAAGAATCAAAACCAAACAAAAACCAAACACAACAGTGCATGTTATCCCTTCCGCCTTGTCTAAAGGAGTTATGCTGTTTTTGCCCCGAAGATCTGCACAAGGTAAGTACATTACAGATTTTTTTCCTTTTTTTTCGTCAAATCGGTTCTACAGTACAAATAAGCGCCTTTGTTATTTAGATTTAAGATTAGGAGCGTCGAGAGTGACAACTCAAGGAAAACAAAACAAAATAGAAATGTAAAAAAAAGAGAGAAAAAAAAAAATCCGTTAGCGAGTCTCCATTCGTCGTTAAGTAATAGTAATTAATTTCGGAGTGGAAAAGGAATCAAAATGACAATTGACGAAGTGAACGATTATTTCCGAATGCCTCCGTCGATTCACAATGGGAAAGCAATGACGAAACCGGAGAAATTGCAAAGAAAAAAAAAACACATTATGTTGCATTAAGTGACTCGCTAATTGTTTAAGCTAATTAGGTTTTAAACTAAAACTTAGTGCAAAAGTTATCTTCTTGAAAGCCGAAGGTGAATATAAAATTAAGTTTTCTCTTCCCATTCAAGTGATAAGACTCGCAATTTGTCCGTATAGATTAATTTGCGATCAGATATTAATATACTGATATCTAATAATCACTTAACAATTCACCTTTATTTACCCGCCTCCATGTCCTTTCGCTTTATTTTCTATTGTTTTTCCCCGATAAATTAATTCATTATTTATACGTTTTGCGCCATATCTTGTAAATGATTGTCTTCCACAGCGAAAAGGAAAACATTAATTCTCCTAATGAATTATTTCGTTTGCAATTTATGGAAAGAAATAATTCATCTAAGACTGTATTGCTAAGCGGAAAGCCTCTTTTCAGTGAAAATGAAATATCTCGATTTCAACCGAAGATAATAAAGATATGTAATCATTTTGTATGATAATACAAATTATGAAAGTGGAATAGAAGACAACGCCCATAGATAGATGTATTATCCTCTTAAAATAGATAACATTATTCAAAAAGAGATTCACGTTTTGATGTTTTAATTAATTTGATTATTGATAGAACTGGCAGTTACAATACTACTAGTAGTAGTAGTACAAGCAGCAGTAGTAGTAGTAGTACAAGCAGTAGTAGTTGTAATAGTAATAGTAATATCATAAGTATTATTGCATTCACCATCATTATAATTGACATCATCATTATTTTGATTATGGAAGTGATTATGATAACTACCATGATAATACTAATCATAGTAATAATAGTGAAATAAATGATAATAATGATTATAGTATTAATTATTTCTATCGTTATCATTATCATTATTATTTTTTTTATTATTATTATTATTATCACCATCACCATCATCATTATTGTTATTGTTGTTGTTGTTATTATTATCACCATTATCATTATTGTAACATTATCATGAGTATCATTTTTATCATGATCATTAGTATTATTATAATCATCGTTATTATTATTATTATTATTATTATTATTATTAATTGTTGCAGTAGTTTGTTGCTATTATTATTATTATTATTATATTTTATTATTATTATTACATCATTATTATTATTATTATTATTATTATTATTATTATATATATTATTATTATTATCATCATTATTACCGTTATTATTATCATGATCATTCATCATTACGTCATCAATATCATTATTATTTTCTATCATTATTATTATGATCATTTTTATTGTTATGTTTTTATAACTGTTTTTGTTATTGTTGTTATTATGATACTTATCATTGTTTTTTAATTATATTTTTATTATCATCATTATAATTATGATTTCCATCTTTATAATAATAAAAATAATAATGATTATTATTACTTTTGCTATTTTCTATCATTATTCTATTACAACTATTACTGTTATAGTCATCATTATTATCACTTATCACTATCTCTATGACTTTCACTATCACTCATTATCGTAATCATTATTATTATTATTGTTATTACTGTTGTTGTTCTTGTTGGTTTTGTAATTATGATTATCGTTATTGCTGTTGTTATTATTAATGCTGTTATTATTATTACTGTTATTATTTATCATTATTTTAATACTACTATTATTATTATCATTCTCATTGTTATCATATCATAGTCATTATCATTATCATCATTATTAAATCATCATTATCATTTTCATTAGTAGCATCATTAATATCATTGTCATGATTGTTATTATTATGTTGTTGTTATTATTATTATTGTGCTGTGTTACGATATGATAATAATGATAATGATAATGATAATATTGATAGTAATGATAAAATACAACAAATAAATAATAATAATGATAGTAATAATAACTGTCATTATTACTTTTGTTATTATATTTATTACTATTGCTAATTATATTATCATTATTATTATTTTCATATTTATTCCTATCATTATCCTCATCCTTATCATCGTCCTCCTCCTCATCATCAACCTAATCATCATCATCATCATTAATCATGATCAATATAATTACTATTATCAGTAGTATCCATATTTTCCAGTGTTACTATGATTAATGAACTATTCTAATTATTAAACTATAACGACGAAAAAAATTATCATTATTTCTTTATTATTATCATTACTACTACTGTTATTAATGTTATTGTCATTCTTATTATCATCATTATTATTATTATCATTACTGTCATCAATAGTATCATTATTATAGATGTTGTTAGTATCATTATTATTACCATCATCAATATTATCTTATTGACTATAATTATTTTCATTATATGTCGTTAAATTATCATATTAAAATCACTATAATTACATTTTCGTGTAACCCTTCGCGCATTTACTACTTAATATGCCGTTTTATCTTATGAAAAATAATTCTAGGACATTCATTTCTCTTGGAATTAACCAGTGAACATTTAAATCACTAGGCCAGTCATCAACAGAATTTGTTTTTTTGTTTCTCGCTGTTCGAAGCAAAGACTATCTGCTTCGAAGCCTCAACCAGTTCGACTCTTTGAAGCAGTTCCGAGCGGGTTCCTGTATTGTGAAGACGCGTGTGTGTATGTGTGTGTGATTTCGGTACAGTTTTATGCACTGACGATGTGGGATATACGTTGATCATGCACCCCGGCGGTTTATCACCAAATAAGGGACCAATCCAAGTTCTATCTGGCCGGAATAGACGTGGAGGATGATTGTTTATCTTACCGCCGTCGGGCCTGGTGGCGCGGCGGCAAAGGCGATTGGTGTGCACGCGTTACGTCCTGCGGGTGAGCAGATTGCAATAGCATCGTGTTAGTTTACTTTGTTATTGAATGCGCTTTATGATTTTGCCCCCCCCCCCCACAACACACACACTGATACACCTCAATCACGATTTCTTACAGGTCCCCAAAGATTGTGGGAAGGAGAGAGGGAGACATGAACAGAAATGAGTTTTGTGTTTTTATCGGCCAGGATCTTTCCATTACCATTATCGTAATTTTTATTGTTATTACTATTATCATAATTGTACTCATTATCATCATCACTCTACTCATTATTATCATCACTCTACTCATTATTATCATTATTCCAGTTATCATTACTATCATCATGCTGATGGTGATGATTACTGTTTTTGTTGCTATTTTCAGTGTTATCCTTATCGTCCCTAGTCCTGATTATTATTATCGCTATAATTATGGTTCTGCTTGTGTTTCGTTCGACCATCCGTTCACACGTTACGCTTACATGAAATACAATCATGAATTGTCATCATATTGACTGCGGACTTGAAGTCGATTCATTTTGTTGTAAAATCGGTAATATGGACAACAAAGGTATTAAAGAATGATAAGCACGCAATATCATATTACGACTCATTGATAATCCTGTGAAATTACTATAATTATCATTTTTGATATCACTGTCATTATTGTTATTATCATTATTATTATAATTCTTTTTTTTAGACCGTCAATTTCTGTGCATTTATTATCTACACGACTATCCGAGAGGGCAAGTGAAGAAGGAGGTAGGAGGGGAAGGAGTAAGAAAGGAGAGAGAGAGAGGGAGGGAGAAAGGGAGGAGAAGGAGGCCTAAAGAGGAAAGGGAGATAGGGAACGGGAAACGGAAAGGACTAAGAGAGAGAGAGAGAAGGGAAAAGGGTGATGGAGAGGGAGAGGAGGGCGTAAGGGAGCGAAGGAGGGAAGGGAGTTTAAAGAGGAAGAGGAGGGAAGTGGGAGGGCGCAGATGAAGGGCTTAAAATGGGAAGGGAGGAGTAAATCTGAGGAGGATTTGGGAGTGAGAGTGGTAGAGCGGGAAAGCGAAAGGCAGAGGAAGAGTGGGATGAGAGAGGAGTATCGCTTATTTTTTGTGTATTATTATTTGTTGTTATTATTGTTGTAATTATTATTATCATAATTGGTACTATCCTCATTATCAGTATTGTTAGTATTTTTATTCTTACTATTATAATTATCATTGTTATTATTATCACCATTATCGTTAAATATATATTACCATCATTCGTATGCTCTTTGTCAATTTTATTCTCATCATTATCATTTATGGTCGAAATGATAACGATGACAGTAGAATGATAATAACTATAGTAATGATTTATAATGTTGATAATATACGGATGATGATGATGATAATGATTATGGCGATAGTAGTAGTAACGGCGAATAATAATAACGATAATAAGAGTGAAGGTAAATAAAAATATCGTTGAATAATATAGTCATCACCATGAGCATCATCACCACCATAATTATCATTATAATTGCGAATGCTGTAACAACACAGAATGTAATTTGACGAAGTGTAAACATGGAAAAGGAGATTTATGTCAACCTAGTGGACTTATCTTAGAATTATCGCAACGTGATCAACATATATAATGTAGGCACAATTCATACTGGCAGCTAATCTGACACACAGATGAATGTATAGTGTAAACACAGTAATATACTTACATAAATACCAAAACACACACTCTCTCATCACATACAGTATCTGAATGCGGTTACTTATTCTTTATGTATGCATTATACGTAAAGTTTATCCTTCAGTGAGAGAGAGAGGGGAGAAAGGAGGGAAGAGAAGAAAGGAGAGATAATGATAATATTAATGAATTTGTTTTATTCTATTTGTTGCAATGGTAATCCGTGCTGTGATAGGATGTCTGTTTATATTTGTTTTTAAACTACCCCTTCTATGCAAGGAATGGAGTTGCCATCCAAGCGCAGGTTTGAGCGCAGGTTAGCTAGACGAGAACGCTACCACTGCACTACACGCACGCACGCACACACAACACACACACACACACACACACACACACACACACACACACACACACACACACACACACACACACACACACACACACACACACACACACACACACTCAGACGAAGACGAAGACGAAGAGACTGAGTGAAGAGAAAAGAGAAGAGAGAGAGAGCAGAAAAAACGAGAGAAGAGAGAGAAAAAAAGAGAGAGTAAATCTATTTATTTCATTCATTATGACGGCCAACACCTTCATTTGACTGTTTTGTTTCTTCGGAATAAATGGTGATTTTTCGGAAATTACTTTAAGGTCGGGAAACAGAATTGTAGCACAAACACTGAGGAAAAGATGAACAAGGATAATGGAAATGATAGTAAAGGCTGATGATAGATTGATAATCGTAATGATAGGGTTAATTGGTTTGATAAAAGATGATTATTGTATTGATTAATGGTGATACTGTTATTATTTTTGCTGTTATTGTTATAATGACTATAACTATTATCATTATCGTTAGTGTTTATTATTTTATGATATTTATTATCATTACCATTATCATTATTATTACTATCACTATCACTATCATTATCATCATCATCATCATTCAAATTACTGTTATTGTTCCTGTTGTTTTTGTTATGCTTATGACTATTATTATCATTTTGTTTTCATAACTATTATTATTATTATTATTATTATTATTATTATTATTATTATTATTATAATTGATATTATTATCATCATTATTATTATTATCATTATAGTTATAATTAATATTATTATTATCATTATCATTATTATTATTATTATCATTCTCAATATGCAATTATAAATATCATTAACATATCCCTTTGGCTTCTTAAGTTATACATGATATTCGCTGAGGCTTCCGTTTGTCTTCAGAGCTTAAGAGCTTCTGAAGCAAACTCCTTGAATTCTGTAAAAGCTGAAACAGTTAAAGTAAGTGTTTGACTTATGTTGAGGAAGAGAGAGAGGGAGGGAGGGAGGGAGAGAGGGAGAGGGAGGGAGAGAGGGAGAAAGAGAGAGGAGAAAGAGAAAGAGAGAGAGAGAAAAGCAACATGCAGTTGGGGAGTTCATGTTTTTCGGTAATGAGACTTTGGTGCGAGTAGACTATGACAAAGATATTAGGATTCATGTGCTTTGTTGTAGAATTTTGCTCGACCTTTTGAAAACAGACATCCCCCCCCCCCTCTCTCCTCTCTCTTTCTTTCTTTCTTTCTTTCTTTCTTTCTCTTCTTTCCTTTCTTTTTTCTTTTTTCTTTCTTTCCTCCCTCCCTCCCTCCCTCCCTCCTCCCTCCTCCTCCCTCTCTCTCCCTCCTCTCTCTCTCTCTCCCTCCTCTCTCTCTCTCTCTCCCTCCCTCCCTCCCTCCCTCCCTCCCTCCCTCCCTCCTCTCTCTCTCTCTCTCTCTCTCTCTCTCTCTCTCTCTCTATCTATATATATATATATATATATATATATATATATATATATATATATATCTGTCTGTCTGTCTGTCTGTCTCTCTGTCTCTCTCTCTCTCTCTCTCTCTCTCTCTCTCTCTCCCTTCTCCCTCTCCTCTCCTCTCCTCTCCCTCTCCCTCACCCTCTCACCCTCACCCTCACCCTCTCCCCTCCCTCTCCCTCTCCCTCTCCTCTCCCTCTCCCTCTCCCTCTCCCTCTCCCTCTCCCTCCCTCCCTCCCTCCTCAAATGTGTTATCTAAGCAACTAGATTTTAACTAAGTAATCAAATTTAATAAAGGAAAATCAGCTCCATTTATTTTCCGACCAATGCCTCAAGAACGCTTGCCATTGACCGAGACACTCAGCAAAAAGTATCCGTCGATTAATGATTACACGCACGACCGTTGACGTTAATGAACGCTAAGCAAAAGTGAAAATTTCATGAGATCTTTAAATGTTGGTGAGACTGATGGAGAAAGTAGAGCAAATCTTAATAAGAATTTTGATATTGCTTGCGCTATCAGGAGCCGCGGATTGTACTCTCGTTTGGAGAATAGTAACAGAGGCTCCATTTTTTTATTTCTGTATAGTCAGAGCAATTGGAAATTGACAGCTCTATAGGGTGTATTGATTAAGAATCTGATGATAGCATTTTTCTTGATTTTGTATCATTCAAACCCCAGTCGAAGCCAGCCTCAGTATACCATACGCACACAGTATATCAGCTTAATGAGTTTTATAGTTGATAGAAATTGATAAGCAGTAGAGAAATTGAATTTGAAATAAAAAAAAAAAAAAATATTCAAAACAAATCCAAAGCAACCTTCACTGAACTTTGTCAAAACTATCACTATTGCCGTTGCAAGGTGACTGACTTTGCAACAACAGCAACCCTTTTTCCTTCAACTCTGAGCATGCAGGCGGAGGCGGTGTTTGTTCGGGCGTGTCAAAGGAGTCGAATGCCGCCCGCAACGAAGAGGAAGGCGCGGCGGTAAAGCAACTCCAATGTATAAGGGAAGTAAAGCGGTTCTGATGGGGAAGAGGATCCGATACAGAGTTTGGGGAGTTTTTTTTGGTCTTGACACTCCCATCTTTCTTTTTTTTTTCGTTGTTTATAATTTTTCGTAAAGCGGCGAGGGAGTGTTTGTTGTGTTTGATGCGGTGGTGGTCTTGTTCTCCCTCCGCTCCCCTCCCCTCTTTTTTCTTAAATTTGCATTTTTCTTTTTTCTTTTTTGTCCTTGTAGTCTTTTATCCTGGTTTGCTCTGTCCTTTATTCTCTAACTCGACTTTACACTTTTTACTCTCTCTCTCTCCTTTTCCCACCTTTCCTCATCCCCCCCTTCCACCTTCCATCTCTCTCTCTCTCTCTCTCTCTCTCTCTCTCTCTCTCTCTCTCTCTCTCTCTCCTCTCTCTCTCTCTCTCTCTCTCTCTCTCTCCCTCTCTCCCTCCCACCTCCCCTCCTCTCTCCCTCCCCTTCCTCTCTCCCCTCTCTGCTTCCACCCTCCAACCCTCCCTTCTCCCTCCCTCTCTCTCCTCCGCTCTTTTCCCTCCCTCCCTCCTCCACTCCTCCTCTCTTTACAATTTCGCCTACTGCTAATAATTCAGAATTTTATAATTAATGAACGTCGGTTAATATACCATGACTAACACGCAACACTTTGATGAAAGACTCGGTAACGATTCATGGTTATTTGATATGATAATGGCGTTGAGCAGTGGTCGCAATTTTCTTGTATTTGGTGGATTACTTATATTTTATATATATTTTATCTATTGATTTTTTTTTTTTTTTTCTTACAAGGGAAGCAGTTAAGTAGGATCATTGTTAGAATGTATTGATTATGATTTATGGGTTTGATTATACGTGTCCACTGTCTGTGTATATACAGTATGGTTCATTGTTTTTTTTTCTCTCTCTTTTCCTCATTTATAATCGTATTTATTACATATCCACAATGCTTTAGGAAAGTGTTAATGCTGGTGATACACGATTATTTTTTTTCAAAAATGTTTACATGAATTATAACCAATGATGTATTGCTACCCGTTATTCTGCTGTTATGCGTGAGATATGTGATATCATATTAGCAGCATTTGATGTAAATCGCATTAACTGGTATGAATTATGATGTTATATACAAACGATGCATCATTGTCTTTAGCAGAACATGGATGATCATTCAAAATATGGAAATAATGAGAGGAATTCGGACCGAAAAATGAATACGTCCCTCTCTCTCTCTCTCTCTCTCTCTCTCTCTCTCTCTCTCTCTCTCTTCTCTCTCTCTCCTCTCTCTCTCTCTCTCTCTCTCTCCCTCTCTCTCTCTCTGAAATGTTCCGTTGTTCCGATCACATTTTGCACGTGACACACAACACACACACACCACAGACACACACACACACGCACACTCATCACACATACAAACATACACATACACACATGCACACACGCGCATCACACAAGCATTCATTCGCGTGTGTTTATTGCGTATGCGACGCGACCGGGAACATTTGCGAACTTCCAAGCGAATAAAAAACATTATTTCGATATGAAAGAGAGAAAGGGCACTTTGAGACGCGAGAGACAGAAGCTGATGCTGGCTGTCTAATCACTTCCCTGAACTTAATTGTGGAAGTCATAAAAACCGCTAGTTTTCATTATGAAGGAAACTTCAGGCTCCTGGGTTTTTATTTTAATTGAATTTCATGTCTT
Organism: Penaeus vannamei; assembly: GCF_003789085.1. Classification (NCBI taxonomy): domain Eukaryota; kingdom Metazoa; phylum Arthropoda; class Malacostraca; order Decapoda; family Penaeidae; genus Penaeus; species Penaeus vannamei. The sequence continues at coordinate 99,518 of NW_020868681.1, forward strand.
TAAAACTCCCTGGCCCCTCCCCCCCCCCCCCAGCGTAAAGAGATGTCATGCTCCTTGGCTTCGTTTCCTGAGGTAAATGGGGAAGGGGAGGGGAGGTGGAGGGAAGGGTGAAGGGAAGGGGCAATGGGAGGGGAGGTGGAGGGAAGGGGGAATGGGAGGGGAGTGGAGGGAGGGAAAGGGGCAGGGCGGGGGAGGAAGGGGGAGGGGGGAGGTAAGGGGGAAGGAGGAGGGGGTGGAGGGAAGGGCCGGGGGAAGGGAGATGGAGGGAAGCAGGGGAAGGAGGAAAGGGGGGTGGAGGGAAGGGGGAGGGGAGGTGGAGGGAAAGGGGGGAGGGGACGCGTTAACAGGGAAAGTAACCCTAAGGCAGTTGTCTCAAGTTACCTTTCCCCCTGTGCCCTGAGGATTTTTTTTCCTTCATAAAACCGAAAGACAATCTCTGTTTCTCGACAACACGCTCTAAATCCTTTAAAAATATGTACTTCCCATTATATAGTACTTCGCATTTAGGAACAAACGAATTAAAAGGAAAATTATATAAATACCGAAATGATAGGCCAATAAATACCGTAATAAAACACAAATACCACAATGAGGTGGTGTTCAATAACAAAGCCCAAATAATTTAGAAAAAAGACCCTAAACCATCTAGAAAAAAACTTAAAACCATCTTGAAAAAAATAAACCATCTAGAAATAAAAACCTAAACCATCTAGACAAAAAACTAAACCATCTAAACCATCTAGAAAAAACTAACCATCTAGAAAAAAACCCTAAACCATCTAGGAAAAAACCTAAACCATCTAGAAAAAAACTAAACCCTAAAAAAAACTAAACCTAGAAAAAAACCTAAACCATCTAGAAAAAAATCCTAAACCATCTAGAAAACCCTGCTAGAAAAATAAACCATCTAGAAAAAACTAAAAACTAGAAAAAACCTAACCATCTAGAAAAATCCTAAACCATCTAGAAAACCCTAAACCATCTAGAAAAACCCTAAACCATCTAGAAAAACCCTAAACCATCTAGGAAAATCCCTAAACCATCTAGGAAAAACCCTAAACCATCTAGGAAAAAACCCTAAACCATCTAGAAAAAACCCTAAACCATCTAGAAAACCCTAAACCATCTAGAAAAACCCTAAAACCATCTAAAATCCTAAACCATCTAGAAAAAACTAGAAACCACTAGAAAATCCCTAACCTAAGAAAAAAAACCATCTAGAAAAACCTAAAACTACCATCTAGAAAACCCTACCATCAAAAAACTAAACATCTAGAAAAACCTAAACCATCTAAAAAAACCTAAACCATCTCTATCTGAAAAATCCCTAAATCCATCTAGGAAATACCTAAACCATCTAGAAAAACCCTAAAAACACATCTAGATAAAAAACCTATAAACCATCTAGAATAAACCCTAAAACCATCTAGAAAATCCTAAACGCATACAGAAAAAAACTAAACCATCTAGGAAAAACCCAAACCATCTAGAAAAACCCTAAAACACATCTAGAAAAAAAACCATCTCTAACCATCTAGAAAAACCTAAACCATCTAGAAAAAAACCACTAAAACCATCTAGAAAACCCTAAACCATCTAGAAAAATCCCTAAACCATCTAGGAAAACCCTAAACCATCTAGAAAAACCCTAAACCATCTAGAAAAAATCCCTAAACATCCTATTAGGAAAACCCTAACCATCTAGAAAAACCCTAAACCATCTAAAAAAACCCTAAAGCCATCTAGAAAAACCCAAACCATAGAAAACCCTAACCATCTAAAAAAACCCTAAAATCTAGAAAAATCCCTAAACCATCTAGGAAAACCCTAAACCATCTAGAAAAACCCTAAAACAATCTAGAAAAACCACTAAACCATCTAGAAAAACCCTAAACCATCTAGAAAATCCTAAAACCATCAGAAACACCCTAAACCATCTAGAAAACCTATAAACCATCTAAAAAACACCCTAAACCCTAAGACCACTAGGACAACCCTAAACCATCTAGAGAAAAAACTAAAACCATCTAGAAAAACCCTAAACATCTAGAAAACCCAAACATCTAGAAAAACCCTAAACCATCTAGAAACACCCTAAAACCATCTAGAAAAAAAAAACCTAGAAAAAACAACCATCTAGAACAAATAAATCCTAAACCATCTAGAAGAAACCCTAAAAACCTATGAGAAAAAAACCCACTCTAGAAAAAAATTTAAACCATCTAGGAAAATCCTAAACCATCTTTGGAAAATCCTGAAACGATCTAGAAAAAAACCTAAAGCCATACTAGAAAAACTCCTAAACATGCTAGAAAATAAATCCTAACCATCTAGGAAAAATCCCTAAACATCTAGAAACAACTAAACCCTAGAAATAAACCTAAACCATGCTAGAAAAAATTAAACCATCTAGAAAAAAAAATCCTAAACCATCTAGAAGAAACCCTAAAACGCTAGAGAGAAAAAAACCTATAAAGAAAAACGCATCTAATAAAAAAAAACATCCTAGGAAGAAACTTAGTTTTTGTAAACCTACCAAAAAAGACCTGTACGTAAATACCGGTTGGGGCTTGAACAATACACCCACCACTCGTTGGAGGCGGGGCTTGACAATACCCCCAACCCCGACTCTCCATGGAGCAAAAAGCCTTTTCAAAACCCATTAACGTTCCCCGCGACCTGATTTGGCCCGACTTGTCCCAACGTTCTCCGATCAGCCGTCTGAATCGCGCCCCGCCATGGCTCCGTCGAAGCGAAACGTTCATTGGAATAACAAACTGCAAATCGCTCGTAATGGCGGTCACTCGGCGCGCTAACGGCTTTCGAGTAATGTCCCGGTTGTTCATGGGGTCGCGCTTACCGTCGTGCGATTTTGCTTTGCTTCTTATTATTATTGTTATTTTATTACTGTATGATTCTTCGGACGGTTGTAAAGGATAACATAATTACTTATATTATTAAATTGTTATTTATCTTTTTATTATTCATTGTTATTAATCATTATTAACTCGGTGGATCTTCGGATCGGGTTGTAAGGATTAAGTATTACTATTTTATTATATTTGTTGTTGGTTGTTATTATTATCATCGAACTTCGTGACAGGACGGAGCTGTAATGGATCATTAATTCTATTATTGATTAATATTGTTATGTTTTTTATATAAATAATCATGAGTCTTACAGACAGTGTTGTTAAGGATCAACTTGTAAAAAAAATCGTTTGTAATATCTTCAGTTGATCGCGCTGCGCTTACGTCATGGCTCGGGCTGAATATCCGAACGACAGCCGAGTACACCTGCGCAAGAGAGGAGCAAATATACTCCTCGCAATTGCTTCTTAACTTAACTCCACGCACTGTAAGCATGGGTAGAAGAGAGAAAGAGGGAGAAGGAAAGAAAATTATGATATATTAATTTTTCGAAACACCTTTTTCCAATATGTTAACCGGTGAATATCTCGGACAAGAGTCAGATGATTTCCTCTCTCTCTTTCTCTAGTCTCTGTCTCTGTCCCTCTGTCTCCTGTCTCTGCTCCTGTCTCTGTCTCTGTCTCTCTCTCTCCTCTCTCTTTCTCTCTCTCTCTCTCTCTCTCTCCTCTCTCTCTCTCTTCTCTCTCTCTTTCTCTCTCTCTCTCTCTCTCTCTCCTCTCCTCTCTCTTCTCTCTCTCCCTCTCACTCTCTCTCCTCCTTCTTCTCTCTCTCTCGCGTCCTCTTCTTCTCTCCCCTTCATCATTTCCTCTCTTGCTTTGTTTTTTACGTGCCCCTCTCTCTCTCTCTCTCTCTCTCTCTCTCTCTCTCTCCTCTGCTCGTCAATCTCTCACCCTTTTTTTGCCCTTCTAACCTCCCCCCGTCTTTCTGATTCTCTTTTTTCTTTCTTCTTTTCTTATTTTTTCTCTCTCTTTTTCTTTCTGTTCATTTTTTACTTTTTGTTCTTTCTTTTCTTTTCTTTTTTCCTTCATCTCTTCATCTCTTCTTTTTTTTCTTTTTATTTATTTATTTTTTCTTCTTTTCTCTGTATTATTTTTTTTTTTTTCTTTCTCTTTTTTTTCAGTCTCTCATCTTCTATCTCAGTCTCTCTCTCTGTCTCTCTCTTCCTTCCTTCCCTTCTATCCTCTCTACTATTCTCTCTTATTTCACTCCTTCTCTCTATTCCTTCTCAGTCTCTCTTCTTTCTCTTTCTTTTTTCTCTCTTCTCTATCCCTCACTGCCCCTCTCTCTTTTTTGTAGTTTTTTTTGTTTTTATTTCCCTCTGTCTATCTTCGTCTTTTTTACTGATCTATATCTTTTACTTCTTTTCACTACATTAGCATTTATCATATATGATAGTATATTGTGTAATTTTCGCTTTTTTTATTTTTTCCCCGGATCATGTGTTGTGTAGAAAACCTAACTATTTCTCGCGTGTGATTCATGTCTAACTCAACGTACGTACAGGTCTGTAGATCACTATCATAAGGTTCTATGTCTTCAAAAGTTTTCCACAACTGTAGAGGAAATCCAGAACACGAAATGCAAGACTTTCTATGGAAACCATGATATTAAGTCTGAAACCAGCATGGTTAGGTCTTTCTCTGCCCTATGAAGGAGGGAAATAAGCTAGAACTGGCTTTAATCGTGATGAGGCTACTACCTCCAAGTGTATTTTCACACGATGCTTATGATACGTCACTTTTCTTTTTTAAATTATGATTTTTTTTTCTTAAATCCTGTAAATCGTTTTGTGCTTTGTTTATGGGTCGTGGTTCCTTAGAGGGGGGGGGGGGCAATATACAAGGACCAAGGGAATGATTTGCTTAAGAGTATCAGCAAGACATACTTCGTTTTTTAGTGGAGCAAATTGAAAGAAATAGAGGAAATATGTAGGGCTTTTTTTTTTTTGAATTTTTATATGATCCCTATTTTTTAATTGATTTGTTCTAAAATGTTCTAAATTATTTAATTCAATTTTCTTTCTAAAAGTTATTGGAAGAAAATGAAAATACTAATATGAATGATATTATTTGGGGAAAATATAAAAGAAATGAAAGCTTGGGCTTGACATTTTAATGATATGAATATTTTGTATGATCTTAACTTCAGCAACTTAATAACTTCGCTTAAAGAATCGACAATGTTAAACCCTTTAAAAAGGTTTTCCAAAGTTACAAGTTTTGAACACTGAATACAAGAGGTTCTGAAAAATATATATATCTAAGAATCGGTTCTGGAAACAACTTTTAACCAACAAAAGGTCCAAGTTAATGTTAAAAAAACTGCTTGAAATCTATCAGGACTCCCGCCGCTCAGGTCATTTTCTGCATGGGTTTCCTTTTTCCCTCTTTTTACACACAGACTGACACTCACACTTACACTTACGCAAGATAACACTCGGACGCCTTGTGCTGTCTCTCTTATACATGGGTTCCGAGCCCTTTGTCGGGATGGCGGCAGCCCTACCTCCATTTAGGAAACCGACGTGCTGATCATGCCACCAGGTATAATCAGGTAAACAGGTGAACTCAAGCCCCAGCCACCTTCCGATTAACATCTAGGAAACCTTTCTACAAGGCTGAAAGAGAAACTTTTAACATCAAATCCGCATGGCGTGAAGAATGGGGAAATAACACCCTCAGGGGAGGACACCTGATACACGACCCTACAAAACCACTACCTGGCTTTTATACGCTTAATAGACGCCAGTGGGCCCTAGCAAACAGGCTAAGATCTGGCCATGGAAGAACGGCAGCAAATATGCACCGTTAGGGACTTAGAGAGTCACCCATATTCCTGGTGATACACTGTCCAGCTACAAGGTTGGACGGAGGCTACGAGACAATACATGAAGCTACGGAGAGATTCATATCATGGGCAGAACAACTCGCCAGGGAGGTGTAGCCATACGATACTACTACTGGGAGGACCTTGAGAGTTATAGGTATCACTACAGCGTAATAGAAATCGGGTTCCGATCCCTCTATCGGATGGTGGCAGCACTACCCCCATGCAGGTATTAACGCGCTAATCACGGTACCCAGGTAAGACTCAAGATCATTAGAAGACCTTGAGGGTAAAAGGTATCACTAGGTTGTGGTGATACTTAATCCTTAAGGTCTTCAAAGTGACCTTGAAATTGACCTGTAATTACCTGGGGATACCAAAAACAACTCTGATTTCCAATGTGACCGAGCATGAAAAAGTTAAGCAAAATTGCATCATTCATCTCTTGATTGCAATAGGACAATTGATTGCACTCGGAGGCTACAGGACTATTATATTGTGATAACCTTCCTCTCAAGGTCCTCTCAGTGACCTTAGAGTTCACCTGTTTACCTGATTATACCTGGAATAGCGTGATCAGCACGTCAGTTTCCTACATGGAGGTAGGGCTGTCACCATCCGATAGAGGGCTCGGAACCCATGTATATGCGAGACAGTAGAAGGCGTCTGAGTGTTATGTTATGCAAGTGTATGCGTGTGAGTGTTAGTCTGTGTGTAAAAAAGAGTATAAAAAAACATGTAGGAGTGATCGAGCGGGCGTGATAGATTTCAAGCAGTCTTGTTAATTGTTAATTTTATTTTATTATATTCTTTCTCTCTTTTGTTTTGCTTTCTTTTCCCGCATTCTCTCTCTCTATCTATCTATCTATCTATCTATCTCTCCCCTCTACCTTTGCCTCCCTTCTCCCCTCCTGACCCATCTTCTCTTCTCTCTCTCTCACCTTCCTCCTTCCACTTAAAATGTTTCTGAACTTTCTTACGTAGGCTGTACAACTTAGCTGCAAGTTGTCGAATATTGCATCCTGGTCTTCTTCCTCATTGGTGTGTTGCCAAATGCGGTGTTTGTTTGCCGGTTCAAAGGGCAATAGAGAAGGGAGATGGAGAAGTTTACTGACTTTTTGTCAAATAAAAACACAGGAGAGAAAAGGGCAAAAAAAAAAGGAAAAGAAAAAAATCGATCTTATCTCTTTGCTCTGTGAAGTTTATCGCCAAGGTGTGGCTCAGCCTTTGCCGACTGATATCTTATCATTTTATAAAGTCTTTGAATGGCTGATCATCCGGGACGTTCTCAACAGCAACAGAGCGTGAGATTAGCGTGTTTCTCTTTCCAGCGATGACGTAATAGCCGGCGTTGTTCGTCCTAACGCAGTGGTAGTTCAACGCAGCATTTTCCTGAAGGCGCTGAACGTATTTCCCTTTGTTTTGAAGTCGCCGTAGTTGCTTAGTCGCATCCTCATTCCGTATGGCGTGCTTACAGTTGGTATGTGGTGTAGGTTAAGGAAACGAAAGGTAGTAATGACAATTATATGTAAATAACGACGATAGTGATAGTACACTAACAGTAATGGTGATGGTCAGGAAAGAAAAAAAAAAAAGAGTAAGTGTAGACACGTTCAAAACAACACTGTTTGTTATCAAGTGCCTAGAAAGGCCTTGAGCAACATACACTCATACAGTGAGTGAGAGTGAGAAGAGAGAGAGAAGAGACCGAGACAGACAGAGACAGAGAAACAGACAGAAGCAAAGACAAGGGTAGGGATATGGCAGGGGTTGAGAAACTAAGACACAGAGACAAAGGTAAGAACATACAGAAATGTCGGTCCATATGGATTCTCAAGAGATAGCCTTCAATCGGCCTTTTTTATCTCGCATCTGAATGCTGGCCCGAGAGACTTTATATCACGCACAAACGGGTCAAAAAAAAAAAAAAAAACTCGCTTATCAAGAGGCGCAAAACTTGGGTCACTCCTTTTCTGTTTATTTGTTTGCTGACCTGAGCTCACGGGGTCGCCTGCGTTTGTTTACTTGCTGTTTGTTTACTGGTGTTTGCTCAACGTGCGGGCGTGTCTGGGCGTGTTTTCTTCGGGTGCGTTGGACTTCGTGGCTTGGGTTGCCGGCGTGATTGGGTCGGGGGGGATCTCGCGCCTGTCACTCTTTCTGGCTGTCTTTGCGTGTTTGTCATTGTCTGTCTGTCTGTCTTTCTCTATTTTCTCTCTGTCTGACTCTCTGACTCTTTGTTTCTCTCTGATCTCTTTCTCTCTCTCTTCTCTCTCTCTCTCTCTCTCTCTCTCTCTCTCTCTCTCTCTCTCTCTCTCTTCCTCTCTCTCTCTCTCTCTCTCTCTCTCTCCCTCTCCTCTCTCTCTCTCATCTCTCTCTCTCTCTCTCTTCTTCTCTCTCTCTTCGGTCCTCGTCTTCTCTCTCTTCTCTTCTCTCTCTTCTCATCTTCTTATTCTCCTTCATTCTACATTACGTCTCACTTCTCGTCTCCTCGATCATTATCCATGCCTCAATTATCTTCTTTTTTTTTATTTGTTTTTTCTTTGTATTGCTCTTCGCTATTCTTTCTATCTGAGGCTGGGTATTGTATGCTTCTCGTTTCTTAGCGCTTACTTCTTGTGTCATCGTCTCGGTCTGATGCATCTAATTTTTGGCCATCCTTCGAGCTACTCTATATTTCTCTCCGGGTTTTCCATTCATTCTGTCTCCATTACTATGTTTTGTTTTATGGCGTTCTTTTACATTACGTCTCATGAAGGTTTCTCTCTTATTTTCGAGGCTTGACTTGCCGGCGTTCTTGTTTCATGTGCACCCTCCGTCCGGATTCGGGTCTTCTGTTATATCTTCCTTCATTGTTTGCTTATTCCATTTTCACCTTCAGCGGACGTCCAAATTTGTTTCGCCGAGCGTTTTTTTAACTTTTATTTGCTCTTCTTCGATTTTCATCTCTTCTCATTTCTCTCTTCATTTTCTTCTGTAGTTCTGTATTTTTCTGCTTTTTGCTTCGTATAATTTATCTCTCTCTAGTTTGATTTATTCCTATATCTGTTTTGTACTCTCTTTTTATTGATTGTGTGTATTCGGTGTATCAATCGACTTCGTACTCTATATCATCGTTATGCTTTACATTAAATCATTTTTTTATTTTCTGATCTTTTAGTTATGTATATTATGTTTTATATTATTCTTTATTTTGTGATCATAATAAATATTTATATTAATCTACTGTATTCTATCTCTTCCCTCCAATCCTCCCTCTCCATTCATATAGTCCTACTCTCCCTCCCCTATATCTCCTCTCCCTCTCACCTCAACTATACCTCTCATAACCTCTCACCTCTTAAACCCTCTCCCACCCCTCATCCCCTTTACCCTTATTATTTTTTTCCCCTCCTACCTCATATCCTCCCCTCTCTCCCTCCAATATTTATTCCCCTAACTGATCTATCAATACTCATAATCGATCCGTATAGTTATGTATTTCTATTCTAGTAGTATTTATTTTTAACTCTCTATATATGGTATATTTTCTATAGCTTCTTCATACTATAATCTATAATATTCGTCTATAATAGAACTATTACTCTCTCATACCTCTTCTCTGTCTCACTTCTTACTAGAATCAACTCTCTCCCTCTCTATTCGTCTCTAATCTCTTCCCTATCTCCTCTCTCTCTCTCTCTCTCTCTCATCTCGAAGTAATGCGATCTGTAAAACTATCTACTCCATAATGGCCGGATTTTTAATTATCTTTTACGTGTAATTAAGTTGTCATAATTAACATAAGTTGCCTTTAAGGACTAGTTACAGAAGCGTTCGTGTGGTGTTTTCCCCTAAGTTGCAAAACCAGAAGGGGAAAAAAGATCAATGAATTATCGGGAAAAAGGAAGCTTGATAACCAAAGATTATAAAGGAGAGAAAATCGAATTGTCTCACAAACCCATTAAAAAAAATAAAAAAGTTTTTTTTTTTTTAATTCGATGAATAAAGGGCTAAAAGTTTTACAACAACTCTCTGATTTCCAATGTGACCGCGCATGAAAAAGTTAAGCAAAATTGCATCATTCATCTCTTGATTGCAATAGGACAATTGATTGCACTCGGAGGCTACAGGGCTATGCATTATTCATGCATCTGATGCAAAAAAGGGACCGCATATAATGGGTGTTCTCCACTGAATGAAGCTCTTTATACGGTATATGCGATGGAATGATAGACGCAGAGAGAGAATGAGAGGGAGGGACAGAGGAGAGGAGAGAGGGAAGGTGGGAGTAAGAGAGAGGGAGAGAGGGGAAGGGTGAGATATTTGGTCTGGGGTGAGAGTACAAAGATAGGAGGTTCGAAGGGTAAGATAGGGAGAGAAGGGAGTTGGGCATAGAGGGACGATGGTTCAGAGAGAGTGGAGGGTGTGTAGTGTGAGGTAGATGGTGAGAAAGGGAATTAATCATGGAAGAGGGAGAAAAAGGGAGGGAGGGTCCGAGTTGATGGAGTAGGGAGGCGTAGGGGTATAAATGGAGAGTTATGGGACAGATTATATATTGGGTATTTTTTATTAGTGATACGTTCTTAGGCTATGGTGTTTCGGTTTGATTGATCAACGCCTCTTAAGGTGATAATTCAGGTGAAGGGAAAAGGTAAGAGAGGTCGAGAAGGGAGGTATTGAGCTATATGGGACGGGTAGTAGTGTAGGTGCATTGTGTGTATAAGCATGGGGATATTTATTTGAAGTATTTTCTCAATTATTGAGGATCGGGGGGGGGTGTGTATTTTAGTGTAGCTCGATGTCTTTACGCATAGAATTTTATTTGTTGAGTTTTTTTTTGGGCTTGTTTTATGTTTTTTTTGGCATGAATTTACTTGTAGAGTGAATAGTGGGATTGCGTTGATGGGTTGTGAAGAATTAAGGGAGGTGCGGATTTGGGGAAAAAATAAAAAAAGGGTGGAAAAAAAGTTACGTGAGAAGTGTGTGTTGATTACCTAGTTACATTTTATTTGTGTAGATTGTTAACCCAGTAGCGTTAACACTTCATTGTGTCGAAAATTACATACATTGAATGTAAGCTGGTGATGTGTAGGGGGGGGGTATTTTTTTTTTATTTTGTAGAGTAGAGAGGAGGTAAGGTGAGGAAGAGGAGGTAAGGGAGTGGAGTAGGGGGGATACTCAGGAAGATAATGCTCAGTGTTTTTTGATCTATAAACTGGTCTAAAATGGTTTCAAGTCATTTATTAATTTCGTGGTCCTCTATCTTTATCATCTCTCTTCTACTTTCTCTTCTTCACACTCCTTTTCTGTCACTTAAATCCTTCCACTTGCATTCTTTACCTTTGGACTTGACATCCTGACTATAATGTTGTTATCTTCGTATCGTATGAATTGTATATCTTTGGTCATTTTTTTAAATGTTTATTGCTATCCGC
>NW_020868681.1:128106-130606 GCF_003789085.1 Penaeus vannamei
AAGTCTAGGAAGGAGACGGGGGGGGGGGGATTAACTGAGCAAATAGTGCGAGGAACGAGGGATAGTTATGACCTCTTATAGATGATGACGGTTGCGATCTCTCATTGTGTTTCGTCTGACTTGTCTGGAGTGTTTACCCTTGTTGCAACTAATTCCTGAGCCTGAGAATGGCCCGCACCAAGCAGACCGCCCGCAAGTCCACGGGAGGGAAAGCCCCTCGCAAGCAGCTGGCCACCAAGGCCGCCCGCAAGTCCGCCCCTGCGTCAGGAGGCGTCAAGAAGCCCCACCGATACCGCCCCGGCACGGTGGCCCTGCGGGAGATCCGTCGCTACCAGAAGTCCACGGAGCTGCTCATCCGCAAGCTGCCCTTCCAGCGCCTCGTCAGGGAGATCGCGCAGGACTTCAAGACGGACCTGCGGTTCCAGAGCGCGGCCATCGGGGCGCTGCAGGAGGCCTCCGAGGCTTACCTGGTGGGCCTGTTCGAGGACACCAACCTGTGCGCCATCCACGCCAAGAGGGTCACCATCATGCCCAAGGACATCCAGCTGGCCAGACGCATTCGGGGCGAAAGGGCGTAGACTGACCAGAGGCCCGGGAGGAGGCGGAGGGCGCGGCGACATGGGTCGTCGGCGCTTCTCGAGGGGCGCCTTCCTGCCCAGTTAACAATTTCATATCCCGGATGTTTGCTGATCATGCTCGCTTTCTAATCTTCGATTTGTTAAATGTATTTATAGTCTTCCTCTTGTTATTCGCTTCATGTATATGCGCTTTTTTGTGTGTTTTCCGACATATCAAATTATCAGATTTGAAGTGTATCACGGTCTATGGTATCTTCCTGATTATTCTAGTAAAGAAATATTTACAGGAATTTATTTGATTCAGCCTTATATACATATCGGTTCTGGTGAAAAAAATGTGTGTATGTACACACACATGCTCAACTTTAGACACTGCGAGTTAGCATATCAGAATAACCGATGGAAAATGATCTGAGAAATTAAATATGCATGTTTATTTGTCTAACTTATAGCAATGTCTCTCTTACATTTAAAGTATAGTTTGCACACAAATGTTCAACCTTGTCATAGAAGCCACACCAGAGCTGAATATTTACATAAATACACAATGCCGTCTAAACAAAACAAAACAAAAAAATGTACACATGGAAACTGAAAACGCTAAACAGTGAAATGAAAGAAAATACAAAAAAAAAAAATGCTGGAAGACAATACGATTTTTTTTTTTTTTATAAAGTTTACAGATCTGTGAACTTCACCTGAAAAAAGACTAAAATATTGACGCTGTACGGATGGTTCTACAACACATACTATGCATATCCTGAAAAATTATTGGGTGAGATAGAAATAAAATTCCAAAAGATATCAGGATAAATTCAAAAGTCAAAACGCCGGATTCTACATGCAAAAATCCTGAAGCGCCAGCATCAGATAACTTGCAAAACAGCAAACAAATCAGAATGAAAATACACACACGTCATAGTGAATTACAAGAAAATTGAGTATCTGTATAATATGAGAAGAAAATGTATTTTCTTATAATTGTACGTAATTAGGACCTTCATTATAACTATTGCTAGTGTTGACAACGCTTATAAAGCAGACCCATTATATATTACTGAATAATTAGCACAGGTTTGACATTTATTATCTATATTTCTTTATGGTGATCTAATCATTGATGCATATATATCCTGAAGACATACTTAGGATTTCCTTCAATTACAACACGTATGTTCTATGCAAAGTCGTAAAAGCAAAGCCACTTACAACAATAGTTTTCATTTTTTATCGTTACCCCCTACAGTGTTGTGATATATATTGAAAAAATGAAATTTAATGCATTGAATATTAACAAATCCATTATATTTAAGAAATAAAGAATCTATACAATACTTATTTCACAAAAATCAAATTAAAGCATTGCTCCTTAAACAAGAAATTGGATTTAAAACATTGGTGATTAATAGAAATTAGATATTATTACTGCAATATCAATGAGAAATGATATTGTTTGTAATTTACTAGACTATCAGTGCGTGACAGTGACAGTGTATACCGCATATCAGCAACTGCTTATTTCCTCTGCTTCCTGGCTTGTGCTTTCATATAAAGGTAAAAAAAAGACTAGTTTCGCAAACATATGTCATGGAAGAACACATCGAAAACTTTGTGTAGGGAATAGGATATTCTTTCTCCGATGTGGCCAAATAAAACGCATCTCCTCCTTCTACTATTGATAATCCACTGCCAGGGTTTAATCTTCGCTTGATGTAAGAAAATCGAACTTCGGTCCTGCTGTCATTATCTTCAACCACTTCTTCAACATTATATATTTAACATTCATTCATTCTCATTAACATTATTATTTATTTACTTATTCATTCATTCACTCGTTCATCAGTTTACATTATCAATCAATTCACTAAAAAAAAACTATCAATTGCAGAAAGTGGCTCATTAACCCACTTTAATTTAGGTCG
>NW_020868681.1:158106-159314 GCF_003789085.1 Penaeus vannamei
TCCTGGCTTTGCTCTTAACTCCCGCTGGCTTGGCTTTGGAGCGATATTAGCCAGGGGACGAAACCAATTTTTCACTTTTTTTTTTCCTTTTTAAAGAAATTCTGATCTATACTCATTTTTTCATTTTATTTGCATTTTTTCCTATGAGGCATTTTAAACAAAATTGAATACAAATAAAAGAAAGTGAATGTATGTAAAGTGGAGAATTCTTTACCAAAGTCGTGCTCATACCGCGAAAATGTGTCAGATGAGAAATTTTTCATTCTTTCCTTTTTAAAAATAAATTTTATTTGTCTTTCGTAAAGACCATTTAAACAAGACAATATGAATAGAAGAAAGTCAGTAAATATAAGGTAAGTAAGAGGAGAATTCTATACCAAAGTCGTGCTCAAATTTAAGAAAATGTGTCAAATGGGAAATTTTTCATTCTTTCTTTTCTATTTTTATTTGTATTTTGTAAAGATCCTTAAACGACTGAATATGAATAGAAGAAAGTGGATATAATATGAGTAGAATTCTATACCAAAGTCTCAAACTTGCGAAAATGTCAGATGAATTTTTTTTTCATTTATTCCGTTTCAAAAATTAATCTTCTTTGTATTTCTCAGTAAAAGGCTATTAAAAAAACAATAAAATAGAAGAAAGAAATGGAATGAATAGAAGGTGAGTACGAGGAGAATTCTATACCAAAGTCGTGCTCAAACCCGCGAAAATGTGTCGGATGAAATTTTTGTTCATTTATTCCGTTTCAAAAATTAATCTTATTTGTATTTCTCGTAAAAGGCTATTTAGAAAAAAAATGAATAAAATACAAGAAAGAAATGGAATGAATAGAAGGTGAGTACGAGGAGAATTCTATACAAAGTCGGTGCTGCAAACGCCGCGAAATGTGTCGGATGGGAAAACGGGTCGCGTCGCGAGTGAAAGTCCCGCGTCGTGCGGCTGCGCCTTTTCACTCGGGCGGTCGGCGTGCGCTCCGTGCTGGAGGGATTATCAAGAGGCGCTGCTATTAAGAGGACTTGATTTTTGAGTCTTTTTTTGCGCTTTTTTTTTTTTTGGTGTGTTTTGTGTTTTGGGGTTGTCTTTGTCGTTTTTGGATATGTGTTGGTTTTGTGTCTTCTATTTTTTTTTGTTTTGATTTGTTGTGGTGTGGTGTGGGGTTTTTTTTCTTATCTGCATCTCTCTTTTCTCTCTCTCTCTCTCTTCTC
>NW_020868681.1:164630-169630 GCF_003789085.1 Penaeus vannamei
TGAGAAGGATGATAATGATGTAAGTAATAATGATAATAAAAATGATTATAATAGTAATAATAATAATGATAATAATAATAATAATAACAATAACAATAATAATAATAATGAAAATGATAATAATATCAATGATAACTATGATAATGATAACAATAATAAATAATAATAATAATGATAATAATAATAATAATAATATTGATGATAATAATGATAATAGTAATAATGATAATAATAATAATAATAATAATAATAATAATAATAACAAATAATTATAATGATAACAATTATAATAACAATAGAATAACAATAACAAAAACAATTTTGAAAATAATAATAACAACATTGGTGATAATAACAATAACAATGGTAATCACAATTTTAATGATGATGATTATTGCAGATATTACTTTTGTTTTTTATCATCATAATCTATTATTATCATCCTTATGATTATCATTACTATCATTACAATCATTATTCCTTTTGTCATTATGAATATTATTATCATTATTATTATCATTATCATCATCATTACTGTTACTATTGTCATTATCAATATCATTACTATCGGGGCTATCAATCTTATTATTGTTGTTGTTTTTGTTATAATCATCATCATCATTATTATTATCACCATTATATCTAATATCATTGTTATTATTGTTATCATCTTTGCCATTATTATATTTTTGTTGTTAATATGATTTTCATCATTATCATCGTCATTTTCATTATTACTTTTATTATTATGAATATTATGATCATTACTTCCATCATTATTGTTGCTATTGTTCTTATCATCATAATTGTTGTTGTTGTTGTTGTTGTTGTTGTTGTTATCAGCATTTTCATTATCATTATTATTACTGTAATGACTCTTTCTATTATCCTTATTATCATTGCTATCATCATTAGCACTATCTTATATCATCATTATTGCCAATTACATTATCATCATTATTGCCATTTACATTATCATCACTATAATGGTTAGTAGCAAATGTATTTTTGTTATCATTGTTATTATAATTATCATAACTAAGACTATCATTGTTAGCATTATCACTATTACTATCATCACCATTATCAATATCATAATTGTTATCATTTCTTATCATTACTGTTATGATTATCATTACTGTCACTATCATTACCATTATTTTATCAATCATTATATTATATTAATACTTTCATCGCCATCATCATTATCAACATTATTATTATCTTCATTTGTGAGGCCATTTGACTGGAAGACACATGGCTAGCCATCCTTCACCTGTCTCATCTTCCTTAAGACAACACGCCATCTTAAGGGGATGGTTGGGTGAGGGGAAGGAGGAGGAGGAAGAGGTGAGGGGAAGGAGGAGGAGGAAGAGGTGAGGGGAAAGAGAAGAGAAGGGAAGGAAGTAGGAGGAGGGAAGTGAAGGGAAGGAGGAGGAGGAGGAGGTGAGGTGGGGGGGGAGAAGAGGTGGAGGGAAGGAGAAGAGAAGGGGAAGGAGTAGGAGGAGGGGATATGAAGGGAAGGAGGAGGAGGAGGGGGGTGGGGGGGGAGAAGAGGTGAGGGAAGGAGAAGAGAAGGGAAGGAGTAGAGGAAGGGATATGAAGGAAAGGAGGAGGAGGAGGAGGTGAGGTGGAGGAGGGGGGGGGGAGAAGAGGTGGAGGGAAAGAGAAGAGAAGGGGAAGGAGTAAGAGGAGGGGAAATGAAGGGAAGGAGGAGAGGAGGGGGAGAAGAGGTGGAGGGAAGGAGAAGAGAAGTGGAAGGAGTAAGAGGAGGGGAAATGAAGGGGAGGAGGAGGAGGAGGAGGTGAGGGGTAGGAGGAGGAGGTGAAGGAAGGAGGAGGAGGAGGTGAGGGAAGTAGGGAGGTGAGGAGAAGAGGGGGGAGATGAGGGGGAGGAGGAGAGGGAGGTGGGGATGTTACGTTTTCCACCCAAACCCCATCCCCCATCCACCTCATCTTACACACACACACACACACACACACACACACACACACACACACACCACACACACACACACACACACACAAGCGCGCACGTACCCATCCCCCCCCTCTTATACACAAACACGAACACACACACACACACATACACATTCCCCCCCCCCTCTTACACACACACACACACACAAGCGCGCACGTACCCATCCCCCCCCCTTATACACAAACACGAACACACACACACAACACACATACACACACACTCCCCCCCCCTCTTACACACACACACACCAACTTAAACCCTAAGGTCGAGGCACAGTATCCCCAACCATGCAACATTCGACCTCACAGCCAATGCGTTGTGAGGGGCTTTTCGTAACTCAACCCCCTGGAGCCAGCAATTGACTCCTCGTATCACAGAACTCAATTGATTCAAATCCTTTCCACAATCTAGGACCGCCCTAATCCACCCTTCCACCCTCCACCCTCCATGCCCTCTCCCTTTATCTTCGTCTTCCTCTTCTTCCTTGTTTTTTTTTTTTTTCTTCTTCTTCCTGTTCTTCCTGGCCTATTATCCTTTTTCTGTTTTCTTCTTTCTCTTTTTTGCTTCTTTTTTTTTTTTCTTTCTTCTTTCTTCTTCTTCTTCTTCTTCTTACTTTTTTTCCTTTTCTTCTTCCTGTTCTGCTTCTTTTTTTTTCTTATTTTTTCTTCTCTTTTTTTTCTTTCTCTTCTTCTTCTTACTTATTTCCTGTTCTTCCTGTTCTTCCTACTTTTTTCTGTTTTCTTATTTCTTCTACTTTTTTCTTTCTTCTTCTCTTTTTTTTCTCTTCTTCTTCTCCTTTCTTCTTCTTCTCTTCTTCTTCTTTCTTCTTCCTCTTTTTCTTCTTCTTCTTCTTCTTCTTCTTCTTCTTCTTCTTCTTCTTCTTCTTCTTCATCTTCTTCCTCTTTTTCGTCCTCTCTTTCTTCTCCCTCTTGCAATCCTATCCCCTTATTCTTATTCTTATTCTCCCTCTTCCCCACCCTTATCCCCTGTTTATCCTGCCTCCTTCTCCTCCTTTTCCTCCTCTTCCTCTTCACTTACTTTTTTCTTCTCCCCAAACCTTTCCTTTTTCTTCCTCCTCCTTCACCTCCTTTTCCTCCTCCTCCTTCTTCTCCTTCTTCTCCCTTCCAGCCTTTCCTCCCCTCCCCCTCCTCATCTAACATCTCCTCGTCCTTCTCCTTCCCCCTCTCCTCCTCCTTTCTCCTCCTCCTCCCTTCCCCATTCCTTCTCCTTCACCTCCTTCTCCTCCTCACTCCCCTCCCTCTATCCTTATCCCCTTTCCTCCCCATCTCTTCCTCCTCCTCCACCTCTTCCTCTTCCTTAACCCCCTCCCCCCCCCCAACCACCCATACGCTTCCCCTCCTAAGACAAGATTCCTCACCCTTGCCTTCCATTAGGGAACCGCCATCCCCCCCCCCACCCTTCTCCCTCTCTATCCCTCTCCCCCCCCCCTTCCCCCTAGCCAAGGATGGATGGTATGTAAATACGCGAACCCAGAAGCTTGACTCCGGATTCTAATTAATATTGAAGGTACACTAATCTATTCATTAGACCTCCCCCCCCTCCCCTCGCCCCTCCCCTACCCTCCCCCCTGGCCCCTCCCCTACCCACCCCCCTTGGCCCCCCTTCCCTAGCCCCTGGTCCCGTCTGTCTTTCCTCTTCCTTCCCTATCTCCTTCTCTTCCCTTTTATCCGTCGTCTTCCTCCTCTTCCTTGTTTTCCTTCTTCTTTACTTCCCCTATCCATTCTCTTAATCTTCTTCTACTTCTTTTCCCTCTATTTCTCCTATCATCACTTTCCTTCTCTCCTCATCATTATTCATTACATCATTTTCATTATCATGATTATCATTGCCATTATCATTTTTAATATCATTATTATCATTATTATTATTATCATTACCATTATTATTATTATTACTATTATTATTATTATCATTACTATCCTTATTGTTATTATTCTTTCTATCATTATCATTATCATTATCATTATTATTATTATTATTATTATTATTATTATTATTATTATTATTACTATTATTATTATCATCATCATCATCATTATTATTATTTATTATTATTATTATTATTATATTATTATTATTATTATTATTATTATTATTATTATTATTATTATTGTTATATTATTATTATCACCGTCATTACTATTATCATTATTGTTATTATCATCATCATCATTATTATCATTATCATTATTACAAATGTCATTATCATTATCATCATCATAATGATCATCAGCAATAGAAATGTCATTGTTTATTATCAACATTATTATCATTATCACTATAATTCTAATCATTATTATTATCACTATCATTATCATTATAGCTATTGTTATCATGATTCTGATTATTAGCATTATTTTTCTTATAGTTATCATAGTCAGTATCATAACAATTATTATCATAATCTTTATTTTTATCACCATTATCATTACTAATCATTATAATTATCATTATTATCATCATTATCATTACTATTGTGATTATCATTATTGTTATTATTATTACAATTACTATTATTATCAACATCATCATTATTGTCATTATCATTATCATTATCGTGATTAGCATTATCAACTTTATATTCTTTATCATCATTATCACTATTGCCATTATCATTATTATCCTTATCTTTATCATCATTATCATTATCATTATTATCATTATCATCATCATTATTATTGTAACTTTACATTATTGTTGTTCATATTATAATTATTACTACTACTATTATCATTATCATTATCAATGTTGTTATCATCATTATTATTGTTACTATTAATGTTATCATTACTATTATTATAATTATCATTATTACCATTCTCATTAAAATTATCATTGTTATTGTTATCATTCATATTATTATCAGTAGTTTCATTATCATTATTATCATAACCATCATCATTATTACTATTATTGGTATAATTTTTATTGTTATTGTTAAAATTTCTATTACAGTTATTAATAGTACCGTTATTCTCAAAATCACCATTATTATTAGT
>NW_020868681.1:174630-177130 GCF_003789085.1 Penaeus vannamei
ACACCTCATCGAAATCCCAAACACCCCACGATATCAAACCGAGACCAACGAAAAGTAAAATAGAATAAGAATATCAGATGAAATAATAAGAAATGTCTTAATTAATGAATACAGAAAAAAACATCTTGATTAACAAATATAGAAAAAAATATAAAGATAATATAGAAAGTATATCTAAGATAACAAATACAGAAAAATATCTAAAATGATGAATATAGAAGAAAGAAAATCAAAAATCATAAATTTCAAAAACTTCATAGAATATTAGAAATATTTTCAAAATACATACATCCAATATCAAATATTAAAAAAAAAAAATCCAAAACAAATCTCAAAAAAACGACAACAAAAAATAAAATAAAAATAAACAACGCGTCACTGCATAAGTAGACAGCGACAGCCACCTATTCCCGGCGCAAGAACGAGAGGTGTGGCGCTGTGTCGTTGCGTGCACGGCCCAATGCCCACGATACATACCTGCTTCCTGACAGCTGATTCATGTGGAAAATGTGTTCGTCGACGCCGCGGCAGCCGCTGTTTTCTTCCCTTATGCTCCCCCGCCAATTTTTTTTTTTTTTTTTTTTTTTTTTTTTTTTTTTTTTTTTTTTTTTGCTGTTCCTTTCTGAACTCGGAGACGAAATCTGTGCTGATGCTGCGGTAGGGGATTCGGTGGTGAATGATGCGTCTTCTTCTTTTTCTTCTTCTCTTTTCTCTTCTTCTCTTTATTCTTCTTCTCTTTTATTCGTCTTCTCTTTATTATTCTTCTCTTCTCGTCTTTCTCTTCTTCTTTCTTCTTTTCTTCCTCTTCTCTTTCTTCTTCTTCGTCTTCTACTCTTTCGCTTCTCTTTCTCTGTCTTTCTTTCTTTCTCTTCTTCTCTGTCTAATTTCTCTTCCTCTTTATGGCTACCTGTGTCTGTGTTTTATCTATATTGCTGTCAAACCATCTGTCTTCGCTTCTCTCTGTCTATTAGTCTATAATTTTATATATAAAGTATTCATCTATTATCTATCTATCTATCTATAATACTATCAAGGTATACACATACATAGTGCATATAAACATACATACAGTGTGTGTGTGTGTTCATATATATATTATATATATATAATATTATATATATATATATATATTATATATATATAATATATAATAATATATATATATATATATATATATATTATGTATATATATAATATATATTTATATATATATAATATATATATATTATATATATATACCCATATTATATATATATAAACATACAACCTATATATATATATATATATATATTATACACAACAACACACACACACACACACACACACACAAACATTTAAAGTATATATATCATACATACACACACCACACACACACACACAAAAACACTAACACACACAACACTCACATCACAACATATATAATATTATATAATATATCCATATATTATATAATATTATATATTTATAATATTAAATATCAAATATAATATACATATATTATATATATAATATATAATAAGTATACATACTATATGTATATTTTATATTATCGATATATTTATATTTAATTTTAATATATATATATATATATATATTATATATAATATATAATATTATATACTATTAATATGATATATAATAATATTATATTGATGTTGATGTGTAGTGTGTGTGTGGTGCATATTATATATATATATATGTGTGCTGTGTGTATGTGTGTGTTGTGTGTGTTGCATTTGAATTAAACATGTGTATGTGTGTGTGTTGTATGTATAATGTTATATGTAATATATACTTTAAATGTGTGCATGCATAATCATATATATATTATATATATATATATATATATATATATATATATATATATATATATTATATATATTAAATATATTGTATATATGCATATATATATATTATATATATATTATATATACATTATAATATATAGTTAATACTATTAATATATATTATTTATATATTATATATAATATATATATATAATACATATATATACATATACATATATATATATAATATATACTATAATTAATTATAATATTAACATATACATATTATTATATATTATTATATATTTTAATATATATCATATATCATCACTACCACTCAATATATACAATAATATAACTATGTAGTATATGTTAATTATATAATACTATATACTATAATTATATATATATACAATATAATATATATTATATATATATATTATAATAATATATACGGATATATAATATATATATACTATTAAATATTATATTATATATATATATATATAAATTATATCAATATTTAAATTAATATATATTATATATATATTATAGATATATATATATAGTGTATTATATAATATATTAATATATATTAATAATATATATTATTATTATATTATATTAATATTATAATATATATATATATATAGTTATATATTATTAATATATATGTATATATTTTATTATTCTATATATATATTATTATATAT
>NW_020868681.1:182130-196825 GCF_003789085.1 Penaeus vannamei
CGAAGACATAAGTAGAGAATGAGGAATCAGCAACGGAGGCGGAAATAGAGAAGGCGAAAGAGAACGAGGAATGACTAACGAAAAAGGAAACAGGGAAGGAGGGAGAGGAGGAATGCGCAACAGGGAGGGAAGGAAAAATGTAATGAGCAACGAAGGCGGTTATAGAGAAGAAAGGAGACAAAGACGAATGAACAACGAAAGCAGAAACCGACAAGGAGGAAGAGAGGGAGGAGTGAGCAACAAAACAAGTGAGAATGGAGGAAGAAAGGAAGGGAGGGAGAAAGAAACTAAAGGAAGAACAGGATAGAAGGAAGAAGAGGGACAGACAGAAAAAGAGAAAGAGAAAGAAAGGAAATGTGAGAAAGGGAGGAAAAAGAGAAGGAAGGGGAAAAAGAAGCATATACAGGAAGGAGAGAAGCAGAGAGACAGTCAGAAAACAGAAACATAAAAGCAAGCAAGAAGAAAAAGATAGATAAAGAGAAAATGAATGGGGATAGAAGAGGGAAGAGAGGAGAAGGGAGAAGGAAGAAAGGGGGAGGAAAGCAGAAAGAAAAGAGAAGAGAAAGTAGATAGAGTGAGGAAGACAGATAGATAAACGGACAAACAGATAGACAAACAGGCAGGAAGGGAGATAGATATATCCATATACAGACAGAAAGAGAGGGAAAAGGTGGAAAGAAGTAAGGGAGACAGGAGAAAAGGAGATAAAGAGATGGACAGAGGGAGACAATCCGAATATATAAATAAAAAAAAAAACACACAACACACAGCACACAACACACACACACACACACATACACACCACACAGCACACACACGCGCGCACACACACACACACACACATACACACAATAAGAGAAAAAGGAAAATTGTCTGAATATACTGCGACTAAGGGAAAAAATGAGAGCGTGGCGGGGGGGGGGGGATAACAATTACCATATAATCAACCTCGTTATTATGTGCGAAATGGGAGGGAAAAGAAGACACTTTATTCTATACTTTCACTATCCACTTTATTTATTTTCATTATCATCACTATCGCTATTTTCGTTACCAACATTTTTCGTTAGCGTTTCCATTCCTTTTTTTGTTTGTTTGTTTGTTTTTTTGTTTTTTTGTTGTTGTTGTTTTTTAGATTGTCAAAATTATAGTTATCATTTTCATTACTAATTTCTTTTGTCAGCCTATTAATCATTGATGTCATAGCTATAAGGCATTATTATAGCGCAAATAAGCACATCAAAGCGAAATATGTTTTATGATTAGGATATTCCATTTTATTGTTGTCGTCAGGAAAGCAAGGGTAAAAAATAAATATATTAATGAAGTTGAAAATAGAAGAAGAAAAATCTGAATAAAAGTCAGCTTAGAATAAACCATAAAGAATCGAGAACGCAATAACAAAAACAACAGAGAAAAAAACGATGATAAAAGAGACAGAGAGAAAAAAATGCGAAAGAAATTGGTTCATTCTAATAAGAAAAAGGAAGGGGTGGCGGGAGGAGGAGGAGGAGGAGGAGGAGGGAAAGAAGGAGGAAGAGGCGGAGGAGGAGGAGGAGGGGGATGGGAGGAGGGAGGAGGAGGAGGAGGAGGAGGAGGAGGAGGAGGAGGGAGGAGGAGGAGGAGGAGGAGGAGGAGAGCGGGGGGACAGGGAGACAAGAATAAAAGTAGAAGGCGTTGAGGGAGGGTGAAGGGGAGGAGGGAGAGAGGGGGGAGCAAGAGGTGATGTAGGAGGAAGGAGGAGAGGATAGCGAAGGAAAATGAGAGGGAGGATGGGGAGGAGGGATAATGTAATAAGGGCGGTGAATGGAGAGGAAAAGGGGGATAGGGTAGGAAGTAGAAAGGAGGAAATTGAGAAGGTAGAGAAGGGGGGTGAGGAGATGGGGAAATAAGGAGGTAGAAATGAGGAAATTGAGAAAAGCAGTATAAACATTGTGGAAAGAGGAGAACGTGGGAAGAAGGGGAAGAGGAGTCGAAAATGGGAGAAGGAGAGAAGAAGAGACAAGGAAAGGGAAAAGGAGAAGAAAATGGAATAAAGGAGGGAAGGGGAAATAAGGAATGAGAAGGAGGCTCAGGGACGGGGAGAAGGGAAGGGTAAGAAAAGGAGAAGGGAAGTAAAGAAGGGGGAAGAAAAGACAGGGAAGGTAGAAGTGGGGGATAAGTAAAGGGAGGAAATAGGGAGGGGAGAAGGGGAAGATAGGGAAGGGAAAGAGACAAGAAAGGGCATAAGGGGGGGGGGGGTAAGGAAGGGAAGAGACAGAGAAAAGTAGAAAAGGGAGACAGGGAAGGGGAGGAGACATGGAAGGCGAGAAGAGGGAGATAAGGAAGGGAAAGAGACAAGGAAGGATAGAAAGGGTAGATAGGAAAGGCGGGGATACAGAGAAAAGTAGAAGGGAGACAAGGAGGGATAGAAGGAATAGATACGAAAGGGGAGGAGACAGAGGAAAGTAGAAGAGGGAGACAAGCAAGGAGGGATAGAAGGGGTAAATACGAAAGGGGAGGAGACAGAGAAAAGTAAAAGAAGAAGACAAGGAGGGATAGAAGGAGTAGATACGAAAGGGGGAGGAGACAGAGAAAAGTAGAAGAGGGAGAGCAAGCAAAAGGGGGAAGAAGGGGTAAATACGAAAAGGAAAAAGAGAAAAGAAAGAAGAAGACAAGGAGGGATAGAAGGGGTAAATACGAAAGGGGAGGAGGAGAAAAGTAAAGAAGGAGAAAGGATAGAAGGGGTAGGTAAAGTAAGGTAAATAGAAGGAGTAGCGAAAGGGGAGGAGACAGAGAAAGTAGAAGAGGGAGAAAGCAAGGAGGGATAGAATAAATACGAAAAGGAGCAGAAAAGTAAAAGAAGGAGACAAGGAAGAAGGGTAGATAGGGAAGGGAAGGAGACAAGGAAGGATAGAAGGGGTAGATACGGAAGGGGAGGAGACAGGGAAGGCGAGAAGGAGGCCGAGGCGGGGGGGAGGGGGCCTAAGGAACCAGCCCTCCTTCCTCTCCTCCCCCTCGGGCGAGACAGGGGATTCCTGGGTCTCTAATACCTTCCCGGGAGGATATTACGTGCTGGGAAGCCCCGAAGGTTCGGATTCTGGAAGCCCGGGATTATTGAAGCCTTTAGATTCTTGAACCACTGGGGTCTCCGGGCATTTTTTTGCTTCTTTTTTTTCATTTGCTTTTTTTTTTATTTTTCGTTTTCCTTCTTTTTCCGTCTTCTTCTTTTCTTTTTTTTTCTCTCTTTTTCGTTTTTTTTTTTTCTCTTTTTCGTTTTCTTCTTTTTATTTTTCGTTTTTTTCTCTTTTCGTTTTCTTTTTTTTTTTCTTTTCGTTTTCTTCTTTTTATCTCGTCGTTTTCTTTTTTTTCGTTTTCGTTCTTTTTCTATCAACTTCGTTTTTTCGGCTTTCTTTNAGAGGGGAACAGGGGGGAAGATGGGAGAGATAAGACCGTGAGAAAGGTGTGGAAGGAGAGAGAGAGAGGGAGAGAGAGAGAGAGAGAGAGAGAGAGAGAGAGAGAGAGAGAGAGAGAGAGAGAGAGGAGAGAGAGAGAGAGAGAGAGAGAGAGAGAGAAAGGACACCGCGAGAACCCTTCAGGTCTGCTTCCTCTCGCTCTCTATCTGCCTCTGAACCGTGGCCATTTGCGACAGTGGGAGAAAAGGTGTGAATCAGAAAGGAATGTCTTCACAATGCACGAGATGTACAGCTCTTGCACTGTGAAGATTCTCATTCTCATTCACACCTCTTCTCTCTCTCTCTCGCGTGTACACACACACACACACACAGACACACACACACACAACAGACACACACACACACATACAACACACATACACACACACACACATACACAACACACACATACACACATATCATATATATCACACACAACACAACACACATACATACATTCACACACACATACATAATATTTCACACACACACACACACACACACCATATATACTCACACACACACACACACACCATCACACACACACACACACACACACACACACACATACACACACACACACATATATATTCACACACACACACACACACACACATACATATATCACACAACACAACACATACATATATATTCACACACACACACACACACAACACACAACACATATATATTATGTATCTATTTATTGTCCATTTGTTGCTTCGGTTCACAACTGGTTCAGGCTGTGCCGTTCGAATATTCCATCTCCGTCTCTCTCTTTCTCTCTTCCTCTATCCATTTCTTCAGCTTTTTCAGAGTATATATTCCATCTCCGTCTCTCTCTTTCTCTCTTCCTCTATCCTTTCTCAGCTTTTTTCAGAGTATATATTCCATCTCCGTCTCTCTCTTTCTCTCTTCCTCTATCTTTTCTCAGCTTTTTTCAGAGTATATATTCCATCTCCGTTCTCTCTTTCTCTCTTCCTCTATCCTTTCTCAGCTTTTTTCAGAGTATATATTCCATCTCCGTCTCTCTCTTTCTCTCTTCCTCTATCCCTTTCTCAGCTTTTTTCAGAGTATATATTCCATCTCCGTTTTCTCTTTTCTTCTTCCTCTATCCCTTTCTCAGCTTTTTCAGAGTATATATTCCATCTCCGTCTCTCTCTTTCTCTCTTCCTCTATCCTTTCTCAGCTTTTTTCAGAGTATATATTCCATCTCCGTCTCTCTCTTTCTCTCTTCCTCTATCCCTTTCTCAGCTTTTTTCAGAGTATATATTCCATCTCCGTTTCGTTTCCTGGCGGCGTTCCCCAAGGAGCTGCATTGGACTCCCTCCCCCCTTCCTTCCCTTCCCTTCCCTTCCTTCCTTTCCCTTCTTCCCTTTCCCTTCCTTCCCTTCCCTTCCTTCCCTTCCCTTCCCTTCCCTTCCCTTCCCTTCCTCACGCCCACCAATGACCTTATGAAATGCAGCAAGAAGTTTAATTCAAGCTTAATCTAAGTTGTTTAATTAAAGTTTAATTTAAGTTTAATTTAAGTTTTAATTTAAGTTTAAGTTTAATTTAAGTTTAATTTAAGTTTAATTTAATTAAGTTTAATCTAAGTTTAATTAAGTTTAATTTAAGTTTAAGTTTAAATCTTTTAATTTAAGTTTAAGTTTAATTTAAAGTTTTAAAGTTTAAGTTTAATCTAAGTTTTTAAGTTTAAGTTTAATCTAAGTTTTTAAGTTTAAGTTAATTAAGTTTAATTTAAGTTTAAGTTAATCTAAGTTAATTTAAGTTTAAGTTTAAGTTTAAGTTTAATCTAAGTTTAATTTAAGTTTAAGTTTAATCTAAGTTTAAAGTTAAGTTTTAAGTTTAAGTTTAAGTTTAATTTGTTTAATTTAAGTTTAATTTATAAGTTTAAGTTTAATCTAAGTTCACATTATCTGCTGACGAAGACATCTTTCTCAGCGGTTCAGAGATCCACTCAAATCGATTCAAAATTTGTTAAGGAAATGACTCTACATCGGTTGTCATGGGGGGGTTGTCATGGGGGTCATATGTCTGCCTTCAACTACTTTTTAGCGTACCTAGGTGAGGGGGGGGTTGTCATGGGTCAATGACTGCCTCCAACTACTTTTTAACGTAAGGTGAGGGGGGGGGTTGTCATGGGTCATATGACTGCCTCAACTACTTTTTACGTACTAGGTGAGGGGGGGTTGTCATGGGGTCATATGACTGCCTTCAAACTACTTTTTACGTACCTAGGTGAGGGGGGGGGTTGTCATGGGGTCATATGACTGCCTCAAACTACTTTTTACGTACCTAGGTGAGGGGGGGGGGTTGTCATGGGGTCATATGACTGCCTCCAACTACTTTTTACGTACCTAGGTGAGGGGGGGGTTGTCATGGGGTCATATGACTGCCCAACTACTTTTTACGTACCTAGGTGAGGGGGGGGGTTGTCATGGGGTCATATGACTGCCTCCAACTACTTTTTACGTACCTAGGTGAGGGGGGGGGGTTGTCATGGGTCATATGACTGCCTTCAACTACTTTTTACGTACCTAGGTGAGGGGGGGGTTGTCATGGGGTCATATGACTGCCTCCAACTACTTTTTACGTACCTAGGTGAGGGGGGGGTTGTCATGGGGTCATATGACTGCCTTCAACTACTTTTTTAGTACCTAGGTGAGGGGGGGGGTTGTCATGGGGTCATATGACTGCCTTCAACTACTTTTTACATACCTAGTGACATGGTCATACTGCCTCCAACTATTTTTTACCTAGGTGAGGGGGGGGGTTGTCATGGGGTCATATGACTGCCTTCAACTACTTTTTACGTACCTAGGTGAGGGGGGGGGTTGTCATGGGGTCATATGACTGCCTTCAACTACTTTTTACGTACCTAGGTGAGGGGGGGGGTTGTCATGGGGTCATATGACTGCCTTCAACTACTTTTTACGTACCTAGGTGAGGGGGGGGGGTTGTTTCATGGGGTCATATGACTGCCTTCAACTACTTTTTACATACCTAGGTGAGGGGGGGGGGTTGTCATGGGGTCATATGACTGCCTTCAACTATTTTACGTACCTAGGTGAGGGGGGGGTTGTCATGGGGTCATATGACTGCCTCCAACTACTTTTTACATACCTAGGTGAGGGGGGGGTGGTGTCATGGGGTCATATGACTGCCTTCAACTACTTTTTACGTACCTAGGTGAGGGGGGGGGGTTGTCATGGGTCATTATGACTGCCTCAACTACTTTTTACGTAGGTGAGGGGGGGGGGTTGTCATGGGTCATAATGACTGCCTCCTACTTTTTACGTACCTAGGTGAGGGGGGGGGGTTGTCATGGGGGTCATATTGACTGCCTTCAACTACTTTTTACGTACCTAGGTGAGGGGGGGGGTTGTCATGGGGTCATATGACTGCCTTCCAACTACTTTTTACGTACCTAGGTGAGGGGGGGTTGTCATGGGGTCATATGACTGCCTTCAACTATTTTTTTACATACTAGGTGAGGGGGGGGGGGTTGTCATGGTGTCATATGACTGCCTCCAACTATTTTTTTTTACGTACCTAGTACCATTTAATAATGACCCGTACATTAAAGATATACTCATGTATTATGTATGTATGTGTGGGTGGGTGGGTGGTATACACGCACAACTATCTGGATTATATTGGATTTATATGACATATATATATATATATATAGTATATATATATATATATATATATATATATATATATTATTATATATGCATATATATATATAAATATAGTATATATATATATATATAGAGATGAGAGAGAGAGAGAGAGAGAGAGAGAGAGAAGAGAGAGAGAGAGAGAGAGAGAGAGAGAGAGAGAGAGAGAGAGAGAGGAGAGAGCAGACACAGAGAGAGAGAGCAGAGAGAGAGAGAGAGCAGAGAGAGAGAGAGAGAGAGAGAGAGAGAGAGAGAGAGAGAGAGAGAGAGAGAGAGAGAGAGAGAGAGAGAGAGAGGAGAGAGAGAGAAGAGAGAGAGAGAGAGAGAGAGGAGAGAGAGAGAGAGAAGAGAGAGAGAGAGGAGAGAGAGAGAAGAGAGAGAGCAGAGAGACAGAGACAGAGACGAGACAGGACAAGAGACAGAGACAGGACAGAGAGAGAGAGAGAGAGAGAGAGAGAGAGAGAGAGAGAGAGAGGAGAGAGAGAGAGGAGAGATGAGCAGAGAGGCGAGGAAGAGAGAGAGAGAGATCCGTATGTGTGTGTGTTCAATCGCTATCTATCGCCATATCACATACCCAATTTCCTCCTTCTATCTTCTGTCCTCATCTCATCCAATTTTCCCTTCTTACCCTCTTGTCTCCATCTCATTCTCTCAATACATCTTGTCTCCTCCATTCTCCCCGACCCTTTCCCTCCCCTTCTTAATCCTTAACCTGCAAATCTCCTCTTCCTCTCTCCATTCTCTCAACACCTATACTTGCTCTCCGCTAATCCTATACTCTTCATAATAATTCTCTGTTCCCACATTTCCAATCTCCCCCCTATCACAATACTTAAAACCACAACCATCACTCCACTAACCGCCATCATAAAGCCCATACTTCAAGACCATACCCATAAACATCCACCTATAAACATCCATTTACTTATTTAACATTCACTCCCCTATTCAATCCTTGACAAACTTCACATACTACATTAATACTTCCAACCTATCTTATATCTCACATCTGTCTCCCATCCTCTCCCCTCCATCATATCCCTTCCGGCCTACTTATTGCTAGTCTGCCATACCTCTAAAAACAATCCTTGTTCACATTACTCTATCCATACCGATCATAAGTTATCCATCCTTCTTTTCAACTTCTGTACTCTTCTATATCTACCACCACCCCTCTCTTTATAACACAATTTCCTATTCCTTCTGCCTCTCTTCTCACATTTATTACTCCTTCCTCACTTCATTGATCTCCATCCTTCTTATCTTAAATTGTCTCCATCTCCCCCGCTTTCCCTCCCTCTATCCTTCTGTCCTCTCTCTCCATTATCCACTATCTTATATAAACCAACATCGTATAGTCACTTAAACCATCTCTATTCTTAGTAATTATACACTAAATTAGATCTCCAATGCCTATCATCACCCTTCTACATCAACCACTCTATTCAATATACTACTTTCTCCTCACGTTGCCTGCTCCTGGTCACCCTCTTTATCTCCCATCCTTCTTTATCAAATACTTTTCTTGTTCTCACCATCTTCATCTCCCAGATCCATTCCCCCTCTCTATATCCGACATCTTCCTCGACCTCTCTCTCTACATTCAATTTCCTATCTTCGCACCCACACACTTCTGTCTCCATTCTCTTACTTTCCAATACCGGTCCATCAATACTTCTGTCTCGGATCTCCATCCTCCGTACCTCCTTCTTCCTCCTTCAGCGCTTATCCTTGTCCTGTCTCTTTCTTCGGAAACTCTATTCGCTCTTTAGTGGGCACGCACACTCTCAACAACCTACCCATGGACTCCGCATGTAGCACAGTCATGGGCAAGACTTATTTGAGCAAGTCGCGGCAATGTAGATGAGGTACTTACTATGGGACAGAGCTCTTCGCGCTCTGAACCACCACTATATTCTCTGAGCCAAAAGGTGTGGCATCGGGGCGTGGGGGTTAGTTCATGCAAAGGCTTCCAATCGGATCAAATATGGTACTTGTTCGGGATCTGTCTGTCTCTGTCTTGCTCTGCGTTTCGTCTGGCTGCGCAGTGAAAGGCGCGTCTTCTCTCTTCATCTGCTATTATCTCAGTTCTACTTTCCCGCCAACTTGGTTTGTGCACTCTTGTTTTAATATATTTTCACCTATGCCTTGCTCTACTTTTCTTTTTTCTCACAATCTCGTGGCCTTTCCTTCCTATAATATCCTCCTTTGCCTGAAACCAAGCGGTCGGTCTAGGCATATCACATCTTCCTGCTATTCTTTCTCGAGTGGTATCACTTTGCTCACCCTACTCGAACTTGCATATATACAAGCGTGCCTTTATCCCATTCATTTCTATAGCTACCTATTATACTTACCATATCTCTTCTTATCTCATCCTCGTGATTAAGGGTCCCTTCCCCTTCTCCTATTCCTCCTTATTACTCCATCTACATGTTCACTTACGCCATCATATTCCCATTATCTCACTTATCCTCCTCCTCCTCTTGTCTCCCTATACTCTTCATCCATAGCCGTCTCTTCATACTCTCTCATATTCATTCTTAACACCTTACTCAATTAATTTCCTCCACAAATACTCGTCTATCCATCCTCCTCTCCTCCTTCCCCCCCAGTTCATCATATTCCAGACTCACAGACAAAGTAATACCAAAAGGGACCTAAACTACAGCACAACAGAGATAAGGCCATCCTATTAGCCATGGTGACCGGAAGTCCTCTACATAACCTCTATGGTGTTCATATTGGTGTGTGTACAATGTTGCTTGTGTACGTATGTTGCTCGTGGGTATGGGTGTGTGTGTGGTGTGTGTGTGTGCTGAATTCAGTATCTGTGTTGTGTGCCTGTGTGCTGCTCTGTAGTGTTGTAGTGTGGTCGATGTGTCGTGTCGTCGTCACCATACGTTGTTCTAGTTGTTGTTTTCGGATAGCCATTAGTCGCGTTAAGCTATGTGCGAATTATCCGAATGTGTAATGTAACGCTCTTCCTGTTTTGTGATAACTTATTGTTTCTCGTATATGTGGTGTGCTGGATAGTCATTATTCGCTTATTGTGGCATTGTGCGTGTGTGGTACTCGCTTGTCTACACCTATAAACTGGTTGCATAGTGCTGACTCACTTATCTTGTTCTGGTGTTATCCTGTCCGCATGCTACTTGGTATGTGATGTGCGTAGCATGTTCGTTGCATCGTAATCCTTACGTGCTTTATAATTAATCCAATCAACATACCAATCTCCATTTAACCGCCATTCATAATCCTCCACACACGCTCACTAACAATAATAGGTATACTCGGCAATTAAAATTAGGCTCAACTGACAATAAGAACAACATAGAGTAGTTGCGGGAGGGACCACAGGGAAACAATCCCACGGAGATGCGACCGCACGTAGCTGGGTTGTGTACAAACGCAATGAACATACGCTCTCACTTACCCAGTAACACTACGCACATATCAAATAGATAAACACTCAAATCATTCATTACTACATCTGGGATTATTAAGGATAAACTCATTCATTATATAAAAACTATAGTACCTGAACCATTAAATACCATGATAACTATGCATAAGGAGACAATATATAACTGAACGAGGGACTTCCGCTAGGTTATACTACAAGAACGTGGACGTATTATTAAAGAAGTGAATACGACGAGTAGGAAGGTTGGAGGAATATCAATATCAATAACATACATCGACACAGCAGCAATCAATTATTGATGGAATTAAGAAAGGCAGGGGGCGGAGGGAAACAAACCGACAAAACATCCAGAGGGCCGAGGTAGGAGGACGATGAAGAAGTGAGAGAAGAGAAGAGGGAAAGACGAAACACAAGCGCAAGAGGCACACGATGACAATAAAGAAGGGAGCCACACAGCGTGATATATATGAGAATTGATGATCTGATGGAAGAAGGAGAGGAGGAGCACACGAGCACATAGGTATGAGGAGGAGGAGAGTTGAAGAAGTAAGAAAAAAAAATAGAAGGACGAGAGAAAGGAGAATATGAAGAAAGGACTAAAAAGGAGCCGGGAGTCATTAGAGGAGGAAGGAAGTAAGGATTAGAGGGGCAACGCACACCAACAACACATCACACAATATATATTCGTAAAATTAAACACCAGTACGTTAATAATGTAATTTAGAATAGTTAATTTAGAAAGCAGTAGAGCAGGGTGGCCAGCTTTTGGAGATTATTGAACTACTTTTTCTACAATTACTTCTGAGTCGATCTGCAGCTTTAAGATTCAAAATATGATATTTTGCATGTTTTGCAGACTTCCACATAAAACTTAAAAATGAAATAAATATAACTTAATTCCCCAGAAAAAAAAGAGAAAAATATAATCCAAGAATAACGAATATGGATATTCCTATTGCAGTTATTATGTTGCATGACTATTTCTGAAGGCACGAATTATTAGATATAGTGAGATGCTAGATTGTGTATCTAGACAAAACAGTTCCACTTGTTGAGACGACCATCTATCGAGTGAATTCGACTGGTTGGCCTCAACGAGAGTAGAGAGCGTAGAAAGGAAGAGAAAAGAATAAGAGATGAAAAAGAGAAAGAAGAGGAGAAAGTGAGTAAATAATTAGCAAGAGAAAGGTAGAAAGAGAGAGAGAGAAAGAAGAAGATGTAAGATGGAGTAGAAGTAGAGCAAATAGACGCAAATGCGCACTGCAGTAAGATGCCAGACATACGGCGGTAGAGAGTTCCGCTACCTGAAAGATCGACTGCAGAAAGTCTTTCACCGATGTGAATATTTAAATTCATTTCAAAGTCATGTTAATGGTACATATATCCGTGAAGGATGTTCGCCACCACGATACACCCGCTACCAGTCAACGTTACACGCCACGTATCCTGCAAAACACGACACGTCAGCCCGCCCGCACACACACAATATAGCGGACGCACACCCGCTCGGCGGTGGAGTTTCCCGCCTCTTCTTTGCTTACGCCCACCCGGAGCATGGATTTCTAGGTGCGCGAGTGGCGCGCCCACTCGCAATCACTTATTAATTCGAGATACAGTATAAGTAACTTTCGTGCCGGGCACCCACGCCGTCCGTCTTAACCGCACGGCGACTAGGTTTGCGTGGGCGCACACGACGGGTTTTACATATCAGTGCACACACACGCCGGGGACTAGCATGTATTCGATAATGGTGTGAGATAGGTTGCAGAACAGAGCATAAAAAGCTTAAATGTGTGTATCTTACATAGTACTCCACATAGAACCGTAAATGCCCTTTATCTCTCTCATTCTATATATCTTCAGTCCTACCTCTTTCTCTCTCTTTCTTTCTTTCTTTCTCTTTCTCTCTCTCTCTCTCTCTCTCTCTCCTCTCTCTCTCTTTAAGTCCTCTCTCTCTCTCTCTCTCTCTCTCTCTCGTCTCTCTCTCTTCTTCATTGCGAGTAATTGTTATCCTTGTGTCTCACGTCTCACCCCTACCTACTCTTCTCTGCTCTTCTCTGTCTCTGTCTCTCCTCTCGTCTCTTCTCTCGTCTCTCTTCTCCTCGTCTCTCTTCTCTCTCTCTCTCTCTCTCTACTCTTGTCCTGCTTCTCTCCTCTCCTCATGTCCTCTTTTCTCTCGCTCTTCCTCTTCTCTCTCTCTCCTAACTCGACCTCGCTAACCTACTCTTTCTCCTCTTCTTTCTCTGTCTCTGTCCCTTCTGTCTCTCGTCTATCATCTCTCTCGTCCTCATCTCCTCTCTCGATCTCTCTTCTTCGTCTCTCTCTTTCTCTCGAAACCTTTTCCGATCTCTCTCACTTCTCTCTCTCCTTTTCGTCGACCTCCCTATCCCCCTTCGTTCTTTCTTTCTCTTTCTCTTCGCATTTTCTTCGCCATGTCTTTCCTCCTACTCATCTTTTCCTTTCTCTTCTTTCTCCCTTTCTCCTCCATTCTTCTTCTGTCTTCTGTCTCTGTCTCTCTCCTCCTCTTCTCTCTCTCATCTCTCGTTCAATCCCTCTCATCTCTCGTTTTCTCTCTCTCCCTCCTCTCATCCTACTACTCCTCTTTCTCTCTTTCTCGTGTCTCTGTCTGCTCTGTCTGTCTCTTCTCTGTCTCTCTCTTCTTTTCTCCCTCACCTCCCCTCGTCGTCTCTCGCTCGATCTTCTCTCCAGTCTCTCTCACTCTAGTAACTCTCTCTTTCTCTCTCCTCTCTCTCTCTCTCTCTCTCTCTCACACCCTCCTACCTCTTTCTCTCTCTCTGTCTCTCTCTCTCTCTCTCTCTCTCTCACCTCCTACTCCTCTTCTTCTCTCTCTCTTCTCTCTCTCTCACTCCTACTCTTCCTCTTCTCTCTCATTCTCTCTCTCCTTCCTCTTTCTCTCTCTTCACTCTCTCTTCTCTCTCTCTCTCTCTCTCCTCTCTCTCTCTCTCTCTCTTTCCCCCTTCTATGTCTCTCTCCTTCCTCTCTTCTCTTTTTTCTTCTCTTTCTCTCTTCCCTCTGTCTCTGCCTCTCCTCCCCATGCTTTCCTTCTCCCTTTCCCCACCAAACACACGCCACATATTCGCAGAAAATTACCCAACACAACTACGACCAAATTGACTCGGAATTCGCACACAAATCTCAACCCGAAATGCAACACTTACATAACTACAAGAATTCTTCGCAACGAGAACAACCCAGCTGAATTTTTTTTTTTTTTTTTTTTTTTTTTTTTTTTTTTTTTTTCAATGAATGTCTTCCATTTTGCAACCCTGTTCGACTCGATGTTTAAATTGCGCGGAATATCATATCATATCATATATCATATCGTCATATCATGTCATTATATCATACATATATCATATCATATCTCTATCTATATAGGAATATCATATCTATATAGGAATAAATATATATATTATATATATTATATATATATATGTATATATATATATATATATATAGAATATCATATATATATATATCAATATATCATATATATATTACATTATATATATCATATTATATATAATATATATCATATATAGGTTATCTTCGTCATATCATAGTCTGAAATCTATTCCTCAGAGACTTAAAGATTTAAAGATTTAGTTTCACTTCCATTTGTTACAATGGATATTCTTTGCTGTGACAAACTGTCTGATTTATTTTGCTTCTAAATCTCCCTTCATGTGGTGCGAGGAATGGCCCGGGGGTGAAACCATCCACTGGCAGCGCGCATGGAGATCGAACGCAGGTCAGCAAGATCGCCTATTAATCGTTATCAGATCGCTAAACAAGCTCGTTATCAGTTATCGTTATCAGATCGCTAAACAAGCTCGTTATCAGTTAATCGGTTATCAGATCGCTAACAAGCTCCGTTATCAGTTATCGTTTATCAGATCGCTAAACAGCTCGTTATCAGGCCATTCGTTTTACAACGTTCACTAGTGGAGTGTTCTTTGAATTGTTTACATC
Source organism: Penaeus vannamei (assembly GCF_003789085.1). NCBI lineage: Eukaryota > Metazoa > Arthropoda > Malacostraca > Decapoda > Penaeidae > Penaeus > Penaeus vannamei. The sequence continues at coordinate 196,671 of NW_020868681.1, forward strand.
TGAACAGTTCTCGTCTTTTAATCCATCTGTCATTTTTTTCTTCTTCTCATCTGTTCGATATATTTTGGGCGTCTGTTCGTCACCTCAAGCTAAGGAAGTTATCTTTTCGGTAGAAGTTATTTGTTTGTTTCGTGTGGCAGGATAACTTAAAAACT
>NW_020868682.1:0-2500 GCF_003789085.1 Penaeus vannamei
TGGTATAGGCCACCCACAAATCCTCGAGTATGGACCAAAGACTATTTGGTATAGGCCAATACAAATGCATTTTGACAAGTCTGTGGACAATAATGAAACTTAAAAGATAGTTGCTGGAGGGGATTACTAAATGCGCGCAAAAATAAGCCTTTAAAAGAAAACAACAGTTGTGACGTCACAGTTTCTGAGCCAGTCGCGACTCGAACTGAGTCGGTTGTCGCGACAGCACTGCACACAGGTGTTCTTTCCCATTAACTACGTTGTTAAATGCATAATACCTGTGCTTAATAATTATCTTTCGTTCATTCTCTCTCGTAACGGCCTGCAAGTTGAACGAAAGATATGAATACCTCCAACACATGTGGACTTTTTTAAAACCCTTTATTTCAAAACACCGGAAAATGTCCTCAAATCTTCTTTGGTTTATGTTTCATGTAGCGAGATGTTTCGAGTCGGTTTCGAAACGAATAACGGAGTTGAGTTTCTAGATTTGAAGTCATAAGGACAGAATTCGACATTCTGAAGAAGTAACCACGCAGCAATGCCTTCTCCATGATGTAATGCCGGTTAAGTTGATTGAAATACTACGAAGAGATGACGCTGACGAAGGCCACAGCTTCACCACATCTCGATAATAGGTCTGTTTGTTACAGAAAATATGATAGCCATGATTAAGTAACCAAGCGTTAGGCCAGATTTTTTTTTTTTTTTTTTTTTTTTTATAGCGGACCCACCGACATTTATTTCCAGAAAAAAGTGAAAATCCGATATTTTCTTATTTTTCAAATCCCTGTCGATATTGTGACGTCCGCGAAAGAAATAGTAAAAAAATAAATACAAATCAATTTGTCTATGATTCATTGTGTATGGTATCGTTTCTCCCGTCCTCAAAACAAAATAAAAATATATTTGGTGGAAATACCTTACTCCCATGCGTCATGTCATGTCTATTGTCTATCGTGTCCGTGGTCGGTGGTCGCTTCTGATCAGTGCTGGCGTGTTTCGCAATATGCGTCGAGAACCTGCGCTGATATATGGAAGGTAGAAGGTACACTTGCCTTTTTTTTGCTCTCTCTCTCTCTCTCTCTCTCTCTCTCTCTCTCTCTCTCTCTCTCTCTCTCTCTCTCTCTCTCTCTCTCTCTCTCTCTCTCTCTTCCACCGACATTTCATCATCACCAGACTTGCTTACTATTCAAGAAAAAAAATGTTGTAGCCTTACAGACTCAACCAACACCCAGAAGAAAGAATGAATGAGATTGTTTTCCCTTTTCCATTTGATCAAATGTGTGCTTGAAGACACACATATGAACTGGGCAAAAAAAATGATTTAAGTCAAACAAGGATGGATTTGATTTTATGAACTATAGTTTCAGAAAAAATAGCTCTGTAGCACGTAAATTCAGATAGATTCGAGTACATTTTTTTTCTATAATTGCAAAACGAGGAGTAATCATGTGCACGTGGGAATTTTTCGATTACATTGTCAATATAATAAAACATTTTTTTTTCTATCTACCCCCCCCCCCCTCTCTCTCTCTCTTCTCTCTCTCTCTCTCTCTCTCTCTCTCTCTCTCTCTCTCTCTCTCTCTCTCTCTCTCTCTCTCTCTCTCTCTGTCTTTGTGTGTGTGTGTTCGGATATATTCTAGGTACATATCTATCCAAATGAATATCAGCAATTCATGCACAGTATTTTCATGAAAACAAATCATTAGTGGTCGTTCAGCATTCTAACTAGTTTCCATATTTCAATCTAAAAAAAACAATGAATCTACAGTATAAGTACAGCCATGCGTGGTATGAAAACCTATTTGATATTAAATTTCAAAAGTGTTTAATGCAAAAATAGATCGGTCTATATTTGTTTGTTTTTCTCTGGTGCATTTAGATTAGATTCTGTTGACAAAGTAATGAAATCCAGCGCAGAGGGAGCGAGACACAAAGACGGAAAGGGGAAAGGGAGGGAAAAGCGATGATAAAATATGACGATAAGAGGAGGTGGAGGAAGGAAGACCAGTAGAAAGGGAGAGAGAGATGGACTGATGACTTGGCACTTTTTGTACTCTTTTGTCGCTCTCTCTCTCTTCCTCTTTCTCCATTTCTCTCTCTCTCTCTCTAACTTTCTCCTTCAGTAAATGACAATACATAAACGTACACTTACACACACACACACACACACACACACACACACACACACACACACACACACACACACACACTGTAGATAATGTAAGGTGATAGAACAACAGGATCAATACACAAAGTTGCAAAGCTACTAAGGTATTTATTGGTACACACTTACATAATACCGGTTACAACTGACAGACCTTCAGAATAATTGAAGTGCAGGTATCCAAACTTACCTGGACGAGGAGCACCTGGCAGGTTTAATACAGGCATCTGGAGGGGCGGCGGCGTCGGTTTCAATGTGGGTTGGAAGGCAGCAGCTAATATCGTATTTGACGTATTGAGTCATGCATGTTTAATTGCGTTAGGTAAATAC
>NW_020868682.1:7500-15000 GCF_003789085.1 Penaeus vannamei
GTTGGTATGTCACACTGAAGCAATTAGAGGTGTTTATCCAACTTCATCATGAGGGTTACAGATTTTGTTTATTTAATATCTTATAGAGTCATAGCTAATTTTTTTTTTTTTTTATGAAAGTTTTGGTCTCATGGTTAGCATTCATGAAAATCTGCAACTGCAAGTGCAATACCTCCTCAGTTAATGATGCACTTTCATTTCAATTTCAACTTCCATTTATCTTTGGGAGTCACTATGACCTACAACATGCATAGGTTATGTTATCTCAAGCATCATAGTGAAACGCAACTTAAATATTATCAACATTGTATATCTGCTCTGTATCTATATATTTTGGTCTGGATCGGTTCAGTGGTCTGGATATACTGTGAGAACGCACACACAATTTCTTTTTATCATATAGAATGTGAATTTATTTTGTACAACTAACTCTTTCAGGTATCATTAAAACGATACCGAATAGTATAGTATTGTGTGTGTGTGTGTGTGTTAGCACAAAATGATTTTTTTCACTGTATTTTATTTTATTATTATTATTATATATACACATATTTAGATTGCTTGTTGACATTTTCTTTAGATGAGCTTCCTACCCTGCAAGTGCCCCTTTATGATGGTCCTGCACGAACTGAGGATCAACCAGTAGCTGCAGTGCAGAAGGGGCCATGTACGAAACAGAAAGAAACCATCTTAGAGAAATGGACCGGAAGCTGCACCAGAAAAGGCTTGAATTTCTAGAACATGAAAAGCAGGTCATGGCATCTTATTATGCAAGCAAGCAAGAGCTTATTGAACTAAAAAAGAGGCTTGCACTTGAAAAACATCAAAAAGAGATTTCATCTCTCTAACTTCATTGCGTGATGTAATGTCCTAGTTATTCCTGTACCTTCCTATATAATGATGTAGTCATAACCACACAATGTAAGTGATATTAAACATTAGGTTTCTTAAAAATATATATATTAACCTACCATGATAGTTGGGTAAAAGAAAAATAATGTCTTTTTATTGACATATTACATATCTATTCCTGTACCATATAAGTTCCACACAGCCTACTGCTAAACTTGATGTACAATAATATACAACAATGTCATACCCACACAATGTGTGTGATATTAAACATTAGGTATATTTTTAAAAATATAAATGACCATGCCAGTTGGCCAACAAAAAGAAATAAAACAATGTTTTCATTGACATTACATTTGATTATTTAAATAGAATAATACTACAAAAGTTAATTATGTTGGAGATGACATGTCAGTGGAAAAGCACTAAGGAGATTGGGATAGTGAGAAAGGGGACACTGAAATGTTTTAGAACATGCACAGAGGGATAGAGGGTATGTTGGGAGAAGGATACTGAGAATGTAGGAGCTGCCAGGAAAAAAGGAGAAAGAAACCTCTAACAGGAGATAGCAAATTGATATCAGAACACTGTTGATTATATTTGCCCTCTTTCTCTGTCCAGCATTCCTATTGTGTATTTTCATCAACTACTTCCTGGTCATATTCATTATCACCACCACCATCTTTAGCATCGTCATGGTTTTCCAAACCATTCCTATATTTAAGTTCAATGTTGTGCAGAACACCTCCACTACAAATTGTGGCCATGGTTGTATTTAAACTAGTCTGCATAGGTATAGCGAGACAACGGAATCTTCGTTTGAGGACGCCAAATGCTCGTTCAATGGGACTGGGTTTTTGAATGAGCCAAATTATACTTTATTTCATTTTGCAATCTGGGATTGAGAACTGGAGTCATTAAAAATGTGCAAAGTGGGTATGCAGTCCCCAAGCAGATGGCCTTCACAATCTCCTGCCTGCATTTGAACATACAAGGCACCGTTTCTGAGTATTCTGCTTCCCTGCAATGATCCTGGCCACCGACAAACTACATTATAAAAAATTAAGTCTGGACCACACACTGCTTGTACATTTAAGGAAGAATAACCCTTTCTGCATCGATACTGCTCTGCTTGAGGACCACCTGGACTCTGAATTGGTATATGTGTGCAGTCTATTGCCCCAATAACACTTGGGAAGCCAGAAAAAAAAAATAAATAACAGCCTGCAGTTCATGCATTTCAGGAAACTTTGTGCTGCTGAAATAAATCAGCAATAGCACGTACAGTGCATGAAGAGCAGGAGCTTGCAAACTATTGTGAGACATCAAACGCATCTCCAATTGTCAGCTGCAAATCACCAGTTGAAATCAGTCGTAAAGTGATGAGTTGAAGGTGAGGTGGCACAGAACATCCTATGGGGAAAAAATGTTTGGCTTAAAATTGGATGAATATCTTGCCTATCATATTACTTTTCAATACAAAGGGTATATGTGTTTGTGTTTTATTAATGTGATAGCCAATGATTTTGACATTTCACATGTGCATTCATCAAACATGTACAGGGACTCAAAAAATTATCAGTATAAAATTGTAAGAAAATGTATTTCATTAACTATTAAAATATGACATCCTTTTAAATACACAAGTAAAACAAGGATAAGGCTTATGTTGATAGCATAAGGCATTATATGCCTATCCTACACCACATATTTCACCTAAGTAAAGAAGTAATGGAGAACTCTGCTATGAATGCCAACTCTACAGGAACACTGACACTAGTTTTGCTCATTTCCCAGCAACACCTACACATTAATACCATGACTTTTTTGTGCCTGTACCTAAGTAGAACAGTTAAACTATTTTCACTGACCTCTTGAATCTTTTGCCTCTGGTAAATGTAAATCTGGAAGCAGAGATCTTGCAGTTTCCTTGCAAATCCTGAATCTGGATGTAAATTCCTCCTCAGTATGGCTTGTGAACAAGTCCAAGCGGTCTTTCACAATTCTTCTCGCAGTCTGACCATTTCTCCTTCTGTATCATCAAGCACATCTAATTCGTCAAATACTAGTAAGGGATCCATAATCTGAAAAATGAATGGAATCTAAATAATCCTTCATCAATGGAAAAAAAATAATTCAGTGACAGTTGCAGATGGCAATACACAACTTTTATGCAATAAGGGGGAAAATCCCTTAATAATCTTTCAGTATTGTCCTATTGACATTAACGGTTTGTCTCAATTATTTACCTTGAGGTTATATAATCATATAAAGTAAATATATATTGGCACTAAGCAGATTTTTTTCTATATTCCCTACCTTACCTATATTATATTACCTTATATTATATCATGTTATATTATATTACCTTACTTAAAATAACATAAGCTTACTTATTAAAGCTCAGGAGAAGATAACATTGTTATCTCCGTAATAGCCTAACTTTATACAGAGGAGGTAAAAATTTACCATTTTACTAAACCCAACATAAAAAATATTGAACTGTAGGCCAACAAGGGTATCATTAGACACGCCTCATTCTAGGGCGGTGGAGCAAGACAGCAATGTTTTTATAACCCGTAATAAACATGCCATCACCAAAACATTTATGGTAACATTTGTGAAAAGAAAATTATCACTACAACCAAAATAACTTAAATCTAAATAACTCACCTCATAAGCAGCAGGAATACAGCTGATGTCTTGAGTTCTCGACTGGAATATTGATGGTCTTGAAAGAAACTATGTACATAGATAATTTCATAATTGTCATTTTCAGATATTTTAAAATTACGTAATTCCTATATCATATCATACACAGGTATGTTACTAATTTATAATTCGAAAATAAGAAAATGGTATTCAAACAAGTCTCGCGACTCTGCTTCGCCAGGCTGTTCCAATACTAGAAAGAATCGAATGCCTGCACTGGCGAAAGGTTTTAAAAGTTCGTTAACTCCTTTGTTATAGTATAAAGTGAGACTATTACGAAGATAATATTTTCGTCTTCTCCCGAGGTTATTAATAATAATTAAGTTTAGGTTATGTAAGGTAAGGTAGGGTTAGGCTTAGGTGAGGAATTAACACGGCCTCTATATAGTCCTTTATGATGTCCCGAAGGACTTTTTTATCCAAAATGGATAAAGGAGAGGATCGAGAAACTTCGGTGCAGGTTGCCATGGTGACGCTGTGCACTTTCAATCGCCGAAGCGCTAGATTTAACAGGAATGCAAGATGTTAGTGCCTGGCGAACGTTGGGTAAGGCCTCCCTCACTCAGATGTCGTTCGCCAGGCGAACGACAGCTCTGTGAAAGGTTTTAGAAGTACGAGCCTAAGAAATGACCAACTCGATCACAACCAGATACCTGACTGAAATCACCCAGAACAATACGAATATCTCGCTGGAGATAACTGTCCAACGTAGATGCAATTTTGTTAAAGAACATCTCTTTCACGTCGAGTTTAAAAACATCAATAGGAGCATACACAGCAATAAGAGACGAAGCTAAAAGCAAGCTTCAGTCTCATTACCATTAGCTAACCTTTACTACCGAGGGCTGAAGTCTGCTGGAAATAGTATAATCTTGGAAGTATGGTCGTAACTCGATCGTATATTGTATTTCATTACTCATGTTCTTAATAACATCAGAAATGTCAATATTCCTGTACCTGAGTTATTGTTTTCCCATTAGTTCATTTTGTTATTGCTCATTGTAACTATCATCAATATGTTTATATTCATTAATGACATAATTAATATGGCTTTTACTACTGTCTGTATATCATCAATATTATCATTATTTTTATCACAACCATTCTCGTTATCATTTTATAATTTATCATTAAGATTTTGATATTATACACGACTACCTGTCACTCCCGCCTACTGACCGAGGTAACCTTCACACAGGCTTCTCACACACCAACCACAGTTAAGCTTTCTGCCCACCCGGCTTAAGACTTAATAAATACCTAAGTGCATCAAACAGCACAATGATGTTCTCAAAGGCCAAGAGCGTACTCAAAGCTGTACTCTAGGATTAATCTCGATGATTATGAAATGAGAATGAGGTGGTTGTCTATTGTTGGAATTCCGAGAAACAGTATTGTCACAGTTCTATATAAATGATTGCAATTGATATCATTTCAGGTAAGGAGAAAGGGAGACAAAGACAAACACGTACACGGACGCACACACACACACACACACACACACACATATGTATGTAAAGGCTGTTAATCAGATCTTTAATTACTGGCTTGGGCCCTCCACCAGTACAACCTTTTATGGATCACCTCTGTTTTGTTCAGATTCAATAATTGGAAGGGGAATACTATTACCATTCAGATTTATTATGAAACCACAATACACAATCATACTAAAATAAATTATGAAAAATAAAATAAAAATAAATGTAACTCATCGAAAAATACATAATAAAGGGAATGAAATATCACAATGTCACCACTAATTCTGTGCACGTTCTGTTTGTGACCAATGTTCTTAACTAAATGTTCGTTAATGCGACAAGGTATCTCACGTAACGTCCGTGATACGTCTCATTTTCTTCCCTGTCTTCTACTTTTTCTTTCTTTGCCTCCTCTTCTTACTCCTCACGACTCACGACTCACGACTCACTCAGGCAGACGGCCGTCTTGTTGACGTGGCACAGCACTTTCCACAATGCACCAGAAACCCTGTTGGTTGATAAATACCCCTATTTTAATTCACTGTTTTATTTCTTTTTTTTCACTGATGGTCACTTTTACACATCTGATGATAAGTGAAACATGTTCGTTTTCCCGTACCGAGGAATTGTACAAGTTGTAGTTGGATGCCCCCTCGGTGGGGTGTGTCTCGTCTGGGCAGCTGAGTGTGAATGAGACTTCACGCTAGGGGATTCCCCTGAACATTCATTAATTACTTTATTTTCATTTGGGGTTTCATCTCACCTTCTTTTGTTATATTTCATTCGAACACCACACTTGCATGTTTAATTACTTTGGTCACAATTTCCTTTATTTTCTATTTATGTACTTTTTTCACATTTTCTTTGGTCACGTAATGATGTTTATTCGGTAATTTATATATAAATAAGGTGTACATCGAAAAAAAAATCTATAATTCTATAAATCAATAAACAAGAAATAAGCACAACACATTCAACATTCATTCACTCATTCAACATTTCACTTCATCCGAATGCACACATCACGGGGCTTCGTTCACACTTCGACTCGCACACTCATTCGCTCCGAGCAGTCGCTACGCTCACGTAGGCTAATGTTCTTAACTGCTATTTGACCTTGTTTCTTAGTCACTCTTGCATTCCTTACCTTTCATATATATTATATAATATATATAATATATATATATATATATATATATATATAATATATACATATACATATATACATATATACATATATACATATATATATTTATAAATAAATATATATATATATATATATTTTTTTTTTTGCCAGATATACATTTTTTTCTTCTTTTTTAATATCGACCGTGATATCGTTAAACGATTCTAAATTTAATTTCGTATACACTATGTCTTTGTCAGGACCCTATCTTCCTCGAGGACCCGAGGAGGAGACGTCCATATAAATATAGATTATCTCGCGTTTTTTCCTGTGTTCTTTTCCCGTGTGTGTGTTCTCGTGTTCCCGAGGAGGAAACGCCCTTTTAAGTATAAATTGTCCCGCGTTTGTTCCTGTGTTTGTGTGTGTGAGTGTGTGTGTGTGTGTGTGTGTGTCTTCGTGTGTGTGTGTCTTCGTGTGTGTTCGGTGTTTTCTTGCGTTCCTGTTTCCATTGTGTTTTGTGTGTGTGTGTGTGTAATTAAGTATCCAATAAATCCGTCAATGTTTTCCTGTAACTCTAGTGGAGATTACTTCTTAGATAATCAAATAAAGATCAGAATAAGAAATAGAACAAAACAAGATCTAATATGAAAAAAGAACCTTGAAATATTCCCAATGTATATAAATATATATGCAATTTTGGATGTTTTGTGTGTGCATATATACAGAGATGGGGCTTTCATGGTGGCATGGGTGGCACCCCCCCTCCCCCTCTGCAGTCTGATTGTTCACCCCCTGTGCCCCCCAGTGATCATTGAATCGGCGTAATGGCCGCCTGTATTGATAGTCTGCCAGTCTCCTCAGATTTATTGTTGTTACCCCCCCCCCCCCCCAGAAAATTCTCTGGACCTGCCCCTACACACACACACACACACACACACACACACACACACACACACACACACACACACACACACACACACACACACAATGTAGATAGATATAGATATAGATATATGTATACGTATGTATGTATGTATATATAAAATAATATATATCTGTACCATTACTTATGGATAAGAAGGCATATGTTCACAATACAAGAGATGTATTCCACGGGTCTCGATTCTAATATATACTCGTATATATCTGAGGGAGACAGAATCGAAACCGTGTTAAATGTATCCCTTGCACATGTATTTCTGACGAAGTTACACCGGACACTAGTTAGATATCCGTTGCATTGTCAAAGCATTTATTATCATTCATATCCTTTGTGCTTCTGTTGCCATGAATACGGTTCACTATTACCCGGTTGTTTATTTCGTTGGAACT
>NW_020868682.1:20000-32500 GCF_003789085.1 Penaeus vannamei
ATAAATCACAATAATGTGTAGACAAAGATAGCTTTTTACTTCTTTTTTTTTTTTTTTTTTGTCGTAAATGGAAAACTAATGAACGAGAAGTGTCTTAACACTGATTGAGTTTCTAATTAAGTCTTTGACGTGTTGACAAAATGGTTGGAACAAAAAAATATGTAAGAAATGTGTATAAGTATGTTATAAGATACGTATGTGGTAAATAGACGTAACTAAGTAATTCAAAAAGTATACGACTATATTGTTTAAGAGTTAGATTTAGAGATTATCGGAAGTACACATTTAAATGAAGATGATCTTATACAATAATAGCAGTGGTAGCAATAGTAAATAGCAATAACAAGTAGGATGATTAAATCTCATTAGTATCGTTTAACATCGTTACCTTATAGCAATAATAAACAAGGTGACATTTTTTTTCCTAAAGGCACAAGAATGAAAGATAATTTTGATATCCATGAATGTGAACTACATTTAACAAAACATTAAATTATATCCACTGATCATTCCCTCGCATTTTGGCAAAGGATTTATGCGTCTGCTAGACAACGCAACACATAGTAATGTTGCAAATAACGGCAAAGGTTGTAAGAACTATTCCATTTCTTTAATCTGGAACTAATTGTGGTCTAGCAGTCGATTCATCATCATAACAACTTTCTAGTAATAAGATTCTAATCATCAAACTACCTTACAAGTCGTTCACAAGTACTTCTTCTTTGGTGAACAGGCTGCTGGCACCACACTGGTTGTTCGAACGAATAGGCCGCTTCGTTAGAGTCCTAGATTTCGCTATTGGTGGAATATACATACATACATACATACACACACACACACACACACACACACACACACACACACACACACACACACATATATATATATATATATATATATATATATATATATATATATATCTCTCTCTCTCTCTCTCTCTCTCTCTCTCTCTCTCTCTCTCTCTCTCTCTCTCTCTCTCTCTTTGTGTGTATGTGTGTTTATGTGTGTGTTTATGTGTGTGTGTTTGTGTGTTTGTGTATTCGTGTGCGTGTGTATTTGTGTATGTTTGTGTGTGTGTGTGAGTCTCCTCCTCTCCTTCTCCCTGTCCCAAACTAATTACATTATAACCCTCACCTTCGCGCACCATCAAAGTCAGGAGAATCAACATCACTATGAAATAAAATGTTAGATAAGCCTAATAACATTAAAAAAAAACTTAATCACCAGTCTGCCTTCATTATGCAATTGCAAGGCCCGACGTATCAAGTTATGAATAAAGATATTCAGCAGATGGAATAATAAAAGAAAATCTCTTTCAACACCCGCCGAATTAGTCCATAGAGAACCGGATCAATTTAATTTGCATTTTGACAAGATGTGAAAATGAATGTGAAACAGCGGAGGAAAGGGGGGAGGGGGTGTAGGGGGGGGAGGGAGTGTAGGAGGGGTTGAAAGGAGGAAGAGGTGAGTGGGGGGGAGGAGGAGGAGGTGGAAGGGGTGGAGGTGGAGGAAGAGGAAAGGGTAGGTAGGTACGGGGGAGGGGTTGGGGGATGGGGGATGGGGAAGGAGGAGGTGGGGAGTGGGGAAGGAGGAGGAGGAGGAAGAGGAGGGTAGGGGGATGAGGAGGAGGTGGGTGGGGGAGGGAGGAGTGGTAGGGAAAGGGGTAAGAGAAGGAAGGAGGGAAGACAGAATATAGGAATGAGTAAAGGGAATAGGGAAATAGAGGAAGGGGCGAGAGGAGGGAAGGGGGGGAGTTACATGGAGGGAGGAGGAGGGGTGGGAGAAGTGGTAAGAGTAAGAGACAGAGGTAAATCTGAGGGAGAGGCAAGGTGGAGGAAAAAAAAGAGGAAGAAAGAGAGGGTCGTATAAAAGAACAGAGAGGAAACGAGATAAAGAGAGCAAATAAAAAAAGGGCAAGAGGAGAAGGTCGAAGAGGCAAAATAAATGAGAAGAGAAGAGAGTAGGAGGGGTGAAGGGGGGCGGGGGGAGGGGGGGACAAGAGGAAGGCAGGGGAAGGTGGAGGTGAGACTTGTAGGACGAAACCAAATTGTGGAAATCTATCTCATTCTAACTATTCAATCTCTTGCTGTTATCTTAATCATTCCTGTTGTCTACGTTACTGTTTACTGATGCTTTCCATAGCTGTTTTCATTGTACCATAATCACCATCATCAGTTTAATCACCTCTGTTTCCTTCACAATCATCACCATCACCATCATCCAAATCATCATAACATCATAACCATAACGCTCATTCTTCGTCATTATTATTGTCATCATCATTATCACTATCATTACCATTACCATTATCACTATTAATATCACGACCACCATTAACAACTTCATAATTTTCATTTTCATCAATATGATCACTATCAGTAGCAACATATATACATACACACACACACACACACACACACACACACACACACACACACACATATATATATATATATATATATATATATATATATATATATATATTATAATTACCTTAATACTATTACTAGATTTTTTTCATGATTGCAGGAATAGTAACGTAATCGTATTAACCCCTTTTTGTGTCATTAATAGTACTTTATAGGAAATAGGATGAGCTGTTACACGTACTTCTCTCTCTCTCTCTATTTCACTCTCTCTTTCTCTTAATCTCTCTCTCTCTTCTCTTTTTCTCACTTTCTCTGTCTTTTTCTCTTTATCTCTCTCTCTGTCTCTTTCTCTTTATCTCTCTCTCTCTCTAACATCAGTATATCCCTTCTTTATTTTAGCAACTAACGTAACTATTTTCACCGAGAGATAACGCAAAACATGTATAAAGTATAACACACAACGCTTCCGAATAATTACATCTGACTTTATATAAAAGATGTTTTTATATAACCATATTCTTTCATTTCATTGTTTCGCTAATATAACATAGTGGTGCTTTAGGCTACGGTTTGCCAAATGTAAACATATATATATATATATATATATATATATATATATATATATATATGTATGTATGTGTGTGTGTGTGTGTGTGTGTGTGTGTGTGTGTGTGTGTGTGTGTGTGTGTGAATGTGTGTGTATGTGAATGTGTGTGTGTGTGTGTGTGTGTGTGTGTGTGTGTGTGTGTGTGTGTGTGTGTGTGTGTGTGTGTGTGTGTGTGTGTGTGTGTGTGTGTGTGTGTGAATGTGTGTGTATGTGTGTGTGTATGTGTGTGTGTGTGTGTGTGTGTGTGTGTGTGTGTGTTGTGTGTGTGTGTGAATGTGTGTGTATGTGAATGTGTGTGTGTGTGTGTGTGTGTGTGTGTGTGTGTGTGTGTGTGTGTGTGTGTGTGTGTGTGTGTGTGTGTGTGTGTGTGTGTGTGGTTCTGAAATATCATTTCAGAATGGCATTACAGCAATTGTTTGTATTGCATAATTAACTGTCCTACTATTGTTCCTGTAATTAAAACATAATAACAAATGAAATTAGCCCGTAACTACAATTAGATTTGTTCGTTTCCTGTAATGTGTTCGGATTTTATCCTTCACACATTTTGCCGCGAATAAATGGTCATAAAACCCCACCTTGATTGCACAGTTCAACCGGCATTTTTCTTTTTACCTTAATTAGTAATGCTGTTTTAGTGCATTGTAAATAGTGACCGTACGTATGGCAACACTAACTCGGTTACCTGTGATTCTTTCATGCTTTTAAAGGCCAAGGGTGGCTCTCACTGCGAATTTAGTTTCCAAGGAGCTGCAGCAGGAACAACCGGCCAAAAAATGGGGCTCGTCTTCTGCTTGCAGTTTAACCTTAATGTTTTTGCCTTTGAAGGATGTCGTACAATTTGACAATATTAAACCACCTGGCATTGAGTTCGATCTTGTTTCTCTTATGTTAGTGTGATACTGATGTACCCAAAACAAGATTCATTAAACCTGGAACTTGCACCTGACGACTAAAAATCCTCTGAAACAAGAAAGATCTTCAGTGTAGTGAGGTATTCTATTTGCATTTTTTTTTCATGATTTCCTACAGCTTAGCATGGTCCGTTTCATTCATTCTTTTTTCTTCTTAATGTGTGATATAATAAGTTAATTCGTGCTGTACATTCGCGTTGATGGTACGGTAACTTCACCGGTTCCTGAAATAATGATAGAAATCTAAAACTCAGGTTTATTCCTTCTGGAAAATACCTCAGTTGCAATAAGTTGATTTGGTGTGTGCATTACCAAGTATTTTTTGAAAGTAGTCGATTCTAGTGAGAAATTCGAGTACCATCTAGTTGTAAAGTTGTTGTTCAAATGGGTTTTGCCGATGTGAAAACAGATAGAAATAATTACTGGACAGTATATGAAGAGGAGCTGGAATGTGAAGACAGATCCTTCCCGAAATGCCAGAAATGTTTGAGCAAAATATCAATTTGCTTTTAAGGTTTTTGGGAAATTGAGAAGTTCAATTTGTCAATAGCCGAAATGTATATCTTCTGCTTGCAGTTTAACCTTCTGAAAATTACCTAACAATGAGAACAGTTTAATACATTGACCAATATGAAATAAAATGGCTTAAAATACACACACAAATACATCGGTCCAAAAGAGATAAAGGTATATAATCATTCATATAGGGAACTTCTAGACACAATGGAATATATTTTATTTATAAATATATGTAACGAACTAACAAAAGACTCAGGTGTAATGATAATAGAGCATCTATAAACCCATATCCCATCTTCTGTCTTCTACGTATATATCATTGAAGAATAGAGAATAAATAAACATAAATACAAGAAGCACATACAATAGTTATTATTGTGAATCTGTGGCCAAGGTCCTCGCTCTTCCAAAATGACAGTAGGCTCTCTGAGATACACTCAGACGCGGCACACTAGCTGTTTCAGTCTCACAGTCGGCCGCAAAACATGATTAGTTGGGCCAGTCCTTCGTCTTTTAAGATTATCACTTACACTCTTCCAGTTTTTTTCTGTTATTGTGGTTTTGTAATGAATGGAATAGCCTACTACGGCACTACGGCCACCATATAGCCGTTTCGTCGCATCTACTCATTATTATATGGCCCGCATGTTGTATACTAAGGGGAAATGTGAAGGTAAATGAGTTTGACAGGCGGGTAAGAACTACTGGTTGCACTGTAAGGTCTTCGAAAACTCTCTCCTGTGCATTTGTTTCCCGTCTCTCCCAGCACCTCCATTTTAGTTTCGACGCAGTAGCCAGAAGCAGTAAACCAATGATTAAATCAAAAGGAGAAAATGATATTGAGGAAAAGCATAAATGGCACAGAAATCCAGAAACAAAATTGAAATCACAAGCTATCAGGGCTTCGGTAAACAGGAAGATCAATCACCCAGAAAGTCCAGCCGTTACAGACCGTGAAAAACAAACGATTGATAAACACTGACGAAAGAGAGAGAGAGAGAGACTGAGGCAGAGACAGAGATAGAGAGAGTGGGAGGGAGAGACATAGAGGGCCAGTAACAGAGGCAGAGACAGATAGAGAGAGTGAGAGGGAGAGACAGAAAGAGAAAATGACAGAGAGAGAGAGAGAGAGAGACAGAGAGAGAGAGAAAGACAGAGACAGAGGCAGAGATAGACAGAGGGAGAGACAGACAGAGATAGAGAGAGTGATAGGAAGAGACAGAGAGAGGCAGAGACAGAGACAGAGAGAGTGAGAGGGAGAGACAGTGACAGTGACAGAGACAGAGATAAAGAGAGTGAGCGAGAAGAGAGCGAGAGAGGGATCGTGTGTATAAATCTTCCCGCCCGCCCTTCCTCTTTAGTCGCCCGTCCCCTGGCTAATGACTTCGCGAACGGAAAAGTCTATTTTTAAGGGACAGGAAGGTTCTTTAATCATACACTAGAATAGGGCCTGGATGACAACGGGTTTCTCTTCGGGGTGTTTTTTGAAATTCTAGAAGACTCGAGATGAAACTGGAAGGGCTTAGTGATTGATAGGGATGGTGATGATAATACGTGCACTTTTATCTTTATTGTCGTTATCAATGTCATCATTATGATTAGAAAATATTAAATCATTAGTGTTATCATTATCATTATCACTATAATTTTTATTGCTACCATTACTATTCTTATTGTTATTATCATATTTTTATTCTTGTTATCATTATCATTATTATTTTTTTATCATTATCATCATCATCATCATCATCATCAAAAAAAAAGAAAATGATACTATGGATCATAAGGACAATGACATAATGATGGCAATAACTATTTTAATCGTAATAACTTTCTGTCCTTTTTCCCAGCCACACGAATTTCCTATCCTGAAAAGTGTTTTTTTTCACAGGCATAAAAAGAAAAGACCCCCCCTCTCTCTCTCTCTCTCTCTCTCTCTCTCTCTCTCTCTCTCTCTCTCTCTCTCTCTCTCTCTCTCTCTCTCTCTCTCTCTCTAACATCAGTATATCCTTCCCTTCTTTATTTTAGTAACGTAACCATTTTCACCGAGAGATAACATACCCCCTCTCTCTCTTTTCTTTTTTTCTCTACGCTCCCCCACCCTCTCTCTCTCTCTCTTTCTCTTTATCTCTTTCTCTCTCTCTCCTCCCTCTCTTTCTCTTTCTCTTTCTCTCTCTTTCTCTTTCTCTCTCTCTCCTCCCCCTCTCCCTCCTCTCCCTCTCTCTTTCTCCCTCCCTCCCTCCTTCTTTCCTTTTTTTTTTTCTCCTTGATTTTTTTTTCTTTTTTCTTTTTTTTAATTCTCAGAAAATCTTTTAACGTCGCTTAAAAAGAAAATGCCAATCCTCCTTCCGTCTTTGTGTATCGCTCGTGTCTTGCATGCGTTAATAAGATTTTGTCTCGCTCGCCGATTCTGTGAGATCAGCAAGGCTAGAGTGAAGCTTAGTTGATGAGTGCAATTGAAGTTGAGTTGGGTTCGGGAATTGCAGCGGGATGAGGTTTTTCTCTTTTCTTTTTTTCTCCTTTTTACTCTCATTATTTATTTCTTATTTATTTATTTTTTCTTTTTTTTTCTTTTGGTTAAGCGTTCGTATCGGGGCGAGTGTGCAGCTTACGTGGAGTGGTGACAATGATGAAATACTCGTGCGTGGAAATAGTGAGGAAGTTCGTGCTTTGACTGAAGAATTTATACGCAGTCACTTACACACGCACGCATATATTTATACATACATATATATATATATATATATATATTATATATATATATATATATATATATATATGAATAGAAAAACACAATACCGTGTTCATACTATGGTAGAAAAGCCCACAATGCACAAACTAGATTTTTGAGGAAAGTGAGACAACAGATTCGGAATCGTCCTCGATTCCATCTTCGGGTCTAGTTTGTGCATTGTTGGTTTTTCTACCATATATGTATATATACACATATGTAATCTATTTATGAGTTATAAATATATATGTATTATATATTTATATGTATTCTATATATATATATATATGTATTTTATAGATATATATGTACATATATGTGTATGTATATATATACATATATAGGTATATACATTTAAGTATATCTATATCTATATATACATAATATATGTATATATATATATAAATATTTATGTCTGTATGTATGTATAAATATATAGATATACATACATACATACATATATATATACATATATATATATATTTATATATATATGGATATATGAATATATATATATACATATATATATATATAATATATATATATGTATATGCGTATGTATGTGTATTGCTGTGATGAAATTAATATTTCATTTTTTCCTTATCAGTATCATTACTACCATCACTCTTTTTGTGATAACCACAGTGGCTTCACAATGACGTAGTCAAAGTGCATTTATAATATATTGTGATTAAAGTGTACAGTTTGCGATCCGAATATTGTGTAGAATGTCTGTGTGTGTGTGTGTGCGTGTGTGTGTGTGTGTGTGTGTGTGTGTGTGTGTGTGTGTGTGTGTGTGTGTGTGTGTGTGTGTGTGTGTGTGTGTGTGTGTGTGTGTGTATCTGTGTGTGTGTGGGGGTGGGCGCGTGTCTGTGTGTACAAGCCATTTTCCCTCGTATTTTTTTCTTTCAATTTCCCTTTCTTCTCGATCCCTCCCATCCTCCTCCTCCTTTCCCTAATACCAAAACACCAAATACAAACACCTCCCCTTCACCCACACCAACAAAAGAACATTACACCGAGCGAACAACAACAAAACAAGCAACAAACAAGCCAATACGAAACAAACTAGCAAACGATAATTGCGAGCGCTGTTCCAGACACTTTTTTCCGCTGCTTCGCCCATATCCAGCGCTATGCATATGTGAGCACCATTGCCGTCGTGCTGTAAAGGCAGAGCGCTGTGTACTATGGAACCTGGTGGGTGTTAGTGTAGAGAAAAAGCTGGTGGGTGCGGGATGACTCGGGATGACTTTTAGGGTAGAATGTGTCTACTGATGATGATGTAGATGAAATGGTAATAGTAAAACCAGTTGGAGCAGCAAGGATGATGACTTGAGGGTGCAGGATGACTCAGGATGACTGCTAGGGTAGAATGTGTCTACTGATGATGAAGATGAAATGGTAATAGTAAAACCAGTTGGAGCAGCAACGACGATAAAAAGAAACAAGAACAAATAATTGTACAATTCTAATTGATTCACACATCAGTGTCGATGAAAATAGTGAGGATAATGAAGATGATGATAAAAAAGGTAGACGATAATGATAAAGATGACAGCAACAGCGACAATTATCAAAACACTGCAAGCACAACTACGAAGACAAATAACCATCATAACCACCACACCAACAACACTACCAACAACAACAACGTAGGCAGCGTAGAAATTCTTTTGTTTGACCCCCCCTCCCCCACCCTCCCCCCCCAACACAAGAGGTCAATGACAAAGAAAATGAGAGACGAAGGGGCAGCGAAGAAAGGCCTCGGAAACTGTAAGAAGATCTTCCTGTGAAGAGAATTTCCTTAAGTATCAGTCCAAGAATTTCTTACGGTGATCGCCAGGATAGGATGACAGAATGACATTTATACATTTGTGTGTGTGTGTGTGTGTGTGTGTGTGTGTGTGTGTGTGTGTGTGTGTGTGTGTGTGTGTGTGTGTGTGTGTGTGTGTGTGTGTGTGTCTACGTGTAGGTATATACATATGTATCTATACACATATATAATGTATAGCTATGTCTATCTGACAATCTGTTTACATGTATAAACAATTCATCATGCAAAACTATTCATAATATCAAAACCTAAAACGTCAACAAGTCCACCTCTTTTCTTTTAATTTGTCCATAATTATTGGTTGAAAATACTAGTTCATTTATTTTTGCTTCACATTTTCAGTTCCATATCGAAAAAACATGTTTTTTTATATTCCAAAAGAGCCTCGCAAAAATGGCAAAACGCTAATGCATACTTACCTCAATTTGTCACATCATATATGTGCAAATAAGCGTGCCTGTCCTTTTGCATGAATATTAATGAGAGTGCAATTCCGATATATTTTTTCAGCAAATGCTTTTACGACTGCCAATTTTTTTTTCTTTGGTCATTTCTGGTTTGTTTGTTTTTACGACACGAATTCTCTCTCTCTCTCTTTCCTTTCTCTCTCTCTCTCTCTCAGACACAAACTCATACATACACACAGTATATACATACATACACACGAGCGAGAGGGAGGAGGGAGGGAGAGAGAGAGAGAGAGAGAGAGAGAGAGAGAGAGAGAGAGAGAGAGAGAGAGAGAGAGAGAGAGAGAGAGAGAGAGTGAGTGAGTGAGTGAGTGAGTGAGTGAGTGAGTCTGCAAGTCTGCAAGATTGCTAGACGGAAACGCTTTCTATGCACCACCCAGCACACAGGGCCTATATCATATTCCTTGAATGAATATCTTACCCTCTCCGACTAGGATTCGAGCCTGGGTCTTCGCAGGCAGGTAACTGCAAGACGGACACAGGGAAGAAGGAGAGGGAAAGGGAGAGATAGAGGGACGGAGAAGAAGAGAGAGAGAGAGACAGAGACCGAGACACAGAAACTGAACTACACGACCCACTAAAAGGAATGTGCAACTAGGAGCTATCTAGCTTCCATGGACATTAACTATCTATTCATACTTGAGTAAGGATAGCGAAGTTTTGGACACACTCCCCGTGGACAGTCGGTAGAAATTGATAGAACACAAAAAGAAGAGGTGAAAATAAAATGGTAAGAGGGATTAAGCCTACCTATAAGAAGATGAGAGGCGTGAGGCAAAAGATGGTCGCGGGATGTGAAATGCATACAATTCGTCCAAAAGAGAACGATAAAAGTCAGTCAATGTATGATACAAGAGTGAATTTTTACATTCGAGCCGCTTGCATTCTGGGCAGAAAGGGTCTTGGAGGTTCCGAACGCGGCCCACTTGTCCCGCTGGTCCCGGACACGTTGTCTGGACGAGCAAGAAGAGGAGTTCCGAACGCAGCATAAGGTGTCTGAATCCGAGCCGACCGGACAGTTGAGAGGAAGTGAAAGCAGAGAAAAAAAACACATTTGAAATGCCAATTATTACTCACATATGATAAGCATCGACATATTGCTGTCCATTCCTACTCTTCTTCCACAGATATATCACAAACGCTATTCCGTATGTACGAAGGTTTTTTTTTTTTTGTTCACACTAAAGGAATTAAGAGCGCATTCGATTAATTACATTTATTTCATCGCCGGACACTATACAAAGCTTAAACATTTCCTCCTGTTTTCGCTGTCTGTTGTCGTCACTGAAATTACAGTGTCGTAAAATGTAATTACTTTACTTTTATTTTTTTATTTTTATTTTTTATTTTTTATTATTTTTTTTTTTTGCTCGTTCTAGTTTTGAAACGCTAACCCTTTCTACTGTAATTTTACTCTGCATGTTGTAATAATAATAATTTTTTTTATATACGTATTTGCTTTATTGATTATGTAATTAGTTTTAATTATCTATTTCTTTAAGTTTAGTTATTTATTTATAGTTTTAATTAGGAATAATCATTTATGTAAACGGTTTATTTTTTAATATATTGTTTTAATTATTCATGTACTTAGTTTTCATTATCTATGCGTTTAGTTTTGATTATTGATTTAATTATGTGTTAATTTCATTTGTGTATTGAGTTTTAATTGTCCATATATTTAATTTCAATTATTAATGTATATAGTTTTAATTACCAATGTCCTTAGTTTTAATTATCTATGTATTAGTTTATTATTATTACGTTTTACTCATTTCTGTATTTAGTTTCATAAGTTTATGTATTTAATTTCAATTATTTAAGTATTGTTTTAATTATCTATGTATTTAGTTTTAACTGTTTATGCATTCAGTAATGTTTACGTATTTAGTTATAATTTTCTGTGTTTTCAGTTTTAATTGTATATTTATTTTTAATGTTACTTTTCACACATGTTACATTTAATATGATATTGAGATTCCTTAATATAAGTTGAATTTTGTATTTGTCATTTTACTGTTCGCTCTCTCTCTCTCTCTCTCTCTCTCTCTCTCTCTCTCTCTCTTCTCTCTCTCTCTCTCTCTCTCTCTCTCTCTCTCTCTCTCTTCTTTCTCTCTCTATCTGTATTTTTTCCTCTCTATACTTTTCGTTTATTTCATTTATATCTCCTTTTTAAGGAATGTCACATTTTTTACATTAATTTTCCCGTTCCATGAATAACTTTTCTGTTGTCATTTTACGAATGGCGGGGTGAAGGTCATCCGTAATTGAATTTCTATCATATCCTTTTTATTTGGAATTTTATCAGTTTATAAATTTCCTTGACATATGTTAAAATGTCTGTTATTTTTATGTACGTTAGATTTTGATATATATAGTTCAAGCATCAGGCTTTGGGATATAGTGGTGTATATACTTGCATACATACAAGCATACATTCATATATATAATATATGTAAGTGTGTGTGTGTGTGTGTGTGTGTGTGTGTGTGTGTTGTGTGTGTGTGTGTGTGTGTGTGTGTGTGTGTGTGTGTGTGTGGTGTGTGTAGTGATGCTAACCTCACTAATTTTGAGAGGTTTAAGGAATATGAAGGAATTTTTGAGTGATGAAAAATAGGTGATAAATATGAAATCAGACAGGAAATCAGCCTTTTAAATATTAGATATTCTGTTATTAATAAGAAATTGTAAATACATCGTGGTCAGTGTATGCCCATATACTGGCTCCATATGTTTACACCTTTCAAATACTTCACAAACTACCTTTCGATTTCACCTTGAACAAATTTACGACTTCTGTTTTTATGAAAATGAAATTCCATGCTACTCTAACCCATCTGTTTTACTGTCAGAGAGTAATTTTGGCCTTTGCTGTATCTCGTTTCTTTCCCTGGCACTTTCTCAGGCTGATGTACAGTCCGCTAGGCTCCCGTAACTAAGGTCTTTTCATCACTGAATATCAGCCTCTTTCATTGATCTGATGTCCATTGACGTCATTTTATGCGTCTATACTGAATGCCGAGTTGTGTATGAATAAGATGTATATATAGGACTCG
>NW_020868682.1:42500-47500 GCF_003789085.1 Penaeus vannamei
ACGTGCATACATTTTTATTTATTTATTTAGGAGAAAGAGAGAGGAGAGAGAGAGAGGAGAGAAGAGAGAGATAGAGAGAGAGAGAGAGAGAGAGAGAGAGAGAGAGAGAGAGAGAGAGAGAGAGAAGAGAGAGGAGAGAGAGAGAGAGAGAGAGAGAGAGAGAGAGAGCGAAACACCATTCAAAGTTTTCTAATAAAGATAGAAAGAATGATTTATGTGTTTACATTAGAAGTTCGACATTTAGCTCTCGTCCGCGCGACACGCCAACAAAATGAACATAACTTGTATATCAGTGGAATATCAAATTAGTCCCCATGTCTCTGATTGTATTTATAAAATGTATTTCCTTACAAATGTTGACTTACTTCTCTGTACGCCCTATATATATGTATATATATATATATATATATATACATATTATATATATATATATATATATAGTGAGTGTGTTTGTGTGTGTGCATATGTTCGACAAACAATAAGATTATTGAAGAAAAAAATCATCGATCACTTGTGTTTTAATTTTGAGACATTCGTTTTAAAACTAACGTAACTTCTTGTCACAACTTGAAGAATAAATATATAGAAATAAAGAGAATGTGAGGATGTTGCTGTAATGAAGCCCAAGGCCAGTGAATGTGGGTTTCCTGCTGAACAAGACAATACAGGAAATTGTTGGATATAGTCGCTCACAATTCAGTGTTCACCTTCAATGGCTCAATTTACACGCAGGTAAACGATGTAGCAATGGGATCACCACTTGGCCCTTGTTCTGCCAATACGTTCCTTTGCCACCATGAACAAATATGGATGAATGACTGCATTTTACATCGTTACATGGAGGATACGTTTTTACTCTTTGGCGACCCCTCTCACATTAATCCTGTCCTCTCATACTTGAATTCACAACACCCCAATATCAAATCCACATGTGAAACTGAACAAAATAACAAACTATCCTTTCTTGTCACTTCCATAGCTTTTCGTAACAACTGTTTCGTCACCAGCACCTACAGGAAACCTACATTCACTGGCCTTGGGCTTCATTACCTCAGCTACATTCCTCACATTTACAAGTTAAATAGCCTTACAACACTTATCAACCGAGCTTATAACATTTGTTCAACTTGGGCTAGTTTGGCTAGTTTCTAGTTTTTGATGAAGTTTCATTCTTAAGGGAATATTTCACCGCAAGTGGGTAGCCATCTTAGCTATTTCATAAAGCGCTAGTAAACGAGTAGTAATTAAACAACAAATTCAAAAATAAAACAATTTTCATAAGACGAAGAAGGTCAAGCAGTAGTTTAAAAAGGTACTAAAATTAAACTAAAATCGCGAGAGACATATTTAATAAAAGTAGAAGTTAAAGCATCTATATTAGAACGATAACCGGAAGGCCGTAGTTAAAACAATACTAAAACTTGATTGAAATCGTAAAAGCAAAAGATTGAATAAAAGTTGGGAGATGAAAGTCAGAAATGGAATCATTAAAAGAAGTAAAATCGGACGCGATAGAAATAAAGCACAGAGAGAGAACGTACAAAATAATTGAAATACGGTTAGATATCGGATAAGCAATAAGTAAGAACTAATACCCAGTGAGACCTAAGTTGAAAAAAAAATAAATATATAACTAAAACAAACGCAAAAAAAAAAAAAAAAAAAAAAAAAAAAAAAAAAAAAAAAAAAAAAAAAAAAATATATATATATATATATATATATATATATATATATATATATATATATATATAATATTATATATAATAATGAAAATGAACTCAACGATGACTAAAAATGAGTCCTTAAAAATGCTCAACAAATACCAATTAAAACACATGAAAAGTTACAGAATACTATATATATTCTCACGAAGCAGTATAATGCATATATATAACCAATGTCATCATGATTTTTACACATATAACGCACAACGCAAACACAACCTAAAGAAGCAACATAACGGTTTAGCACAGCCCTAGGTGAGGCTTCACGGGGGGGGGGGGCGAACGAAGTTAATAATAATAATGATATATAATACTAATATAATAGTTAATGTTAATAGTTAATGTTGTATATTGTGAAGGACGCAGAAAACATAATTTAGAATTACATGCAGTTCAATTTTTTTTTTTTTTCATAAAAACAAGGAAATATATTATACATAAAACATATATATAAATATATATATAAATATATATATATATATATATATATATATATATATATATATATATATATATAACCTAATAATGCAATATAAAAAATAAATACGTCAATTAATAAAAACATCCAAGTAAAACACGAGAAAGGGAAACTCCTATAATAATAAAAATAAACAATGCGACAAAACTAAAGAATATGCACTTAATACCCATACCCATATATATATATATATATATATATATATATATATATATATATATATATATATATATATATGTATTGGTTAAAAGAAGGAAATATAGCATAAGGTCATAATATGAATAATGATAATAACATAATGATCATAATATAACGATAATAATAATAATAATGAACAATAGCAATAACAATAACAATAATTATAATAATAATAATAATAATAATAATAATAACAATAACAAAACAACAACAACAACAACAATAATAATATTATTATTATTTATAATAATAATAATAATAATAGTAATAAAAATAATTGTAATAATGATGATAAAAACAATAAGTGACAGCAAGATCAATAGAAAACGGACAGCGCGGTCACTCAAGCAGTGGTGCCATAAGGAAGTCATACGTTATACTTAAACGCGCGCGCACACGTATACATCCATGTACGTGCAATAAAATATCCGTGCATTACACAAGCACAACGTCTCTGTCCCTGAAACCTTTTTTTTTTTTTAGAGAGAGATTTCTTCGCTTGTTTTTCTGTGCTTTATAGACACCTACAAATCGTCGTTTTCTTAAAAGTCTGCGTCGACTGCAACAGACTCTCCTGCAGAGGTTTTCCAAGAATGGCCACCGGGGGCAAAATTAGTGCATTTCCTTGTCGTTGCAACATGGCAAGTTGTGCAAACTTGAGCAACATTGACGGAGGAGGCAGAGAAGTTGGAGGGCCTGCAGTAATATGTTCCCTAATGGGGTTAATGTTGTTATTATTACTGATATTGTTTGATACTATCCTGCATTCACATAAAATATTTATAGATATATTCATAGCAGGATTGCATACATACACATGCATAATAGATATATCTATATACATATATTCATACATGCATACATACACACACATGCATACATACATGCAAGCATACATACATAAGGCCTATATATTATTTATCATCATAAACAATGTCCCGCACAGATCAAATACTATACTATTAATAAATGTGTATCACAAGAAATCCAATGTGAGAATGAATAATAAATATAATATAATATAATATAATAATATAATTTAAAATACTCAATTAAAGCATGATAATTATAGTGTCTTCTTCAGGATTTGGCTATAAACTACATCCTTTTGTGAGGGAGACCAGTTGCTATTAATATTGCTTATGATTAGAATGCATTGAATGCAGAGTCCAGACAGGATTTTAAACATGTCTATATATTTATTTATTTATTTATTTGTATTTTTGTTTATTTATTTTTTTTTTTTTTTTTTTTTTGCAAAGCTGTTATATTGTTATGCAAAGGTTGATATGGATCACTGACTCGAATCATTTACTTATGCATGCACACACACACACACACACACACACACACACACCACACACACACACACACACACACACACACACATATATATATATATATATATATATATATATATATATATATATACACTCTATATCACTCTCTCTCTCTCTCTGTTACATACATCCATACACACACACACACACATATGTATGCATAATATATATGTATTTATACATATATATGAAGAGAGACAAACAGATAGATAGAGAGAGAGAGAGAGGAGAGGAGACAGAGATAGAGATACAAATAGAGAAGAGAAGAGAGAGAAAGCGAATGAAAGCGAGAAAGAGAAGGAACAACTGTATTTGAAAAAAATGAAAGGAAAAACGACCGTAGCGGCAACTGTCCTGTCAGTTCGCACAATCCTTTATGATCCGGGACCACTTGTGCCGCGTGCTATTTGTGCGGGATGGTTTCAGTATACACGTGTATCTAGAAATGAGGTTGTCTTTATTAATATCCACTGATATATATATATATATATATATATATATATATATATATATATATATATGTGTGTGTGTGTGTGTGTGTGTGTGTGTGTGTGTGTGTGTGTGTGTGTGTGTGTGTGCACAAACGCACGCACACACACTGACACACGCACACACATTGACACACTAACACACACAGACATTTATATATGCACACACACACACACATCATGTCTTACGACCCCTAGACCATAGCCTTCAATACATCCATAGAGAAAATATTATATTTTTTTCAATTTACAAAGTCATCTATTCCTGAATGGTTCGGATGAATTAACTTACTATATCTTGCCATCATTCCACTTGACACTTAACACGCATGAAATATCGAGATGGGAAAAATCAACATCATAATCTTCAACCTCTTCACACCCTCACACTCTCTGTGGGATCTGCACCCTTCCTCCACTTAAACGTGTATGTCATTCTACACTGAGTTATCATGAACGAAGCCATTGCCAACGTCATTGACACTTGAAAACCATAAAACCGGTATTGTCGCTGTTTTACTATTGTTGTTGTTATGATTACTACGAGATTCGGGATTAGTTGTAAATAGTACTGTGATTACAACTTCGAATTGTAAAGAGTAATGATGATAATAATGAAAATGATGATTAAAGTAATAATCGTTTTTCTCACCATCAGAATAATAGAATTAACAATAATAAAATTATATAAGTAACAACGGCCATAGTGATATTACTAACTATAATAAAATCAAGAACAATGACAATAGTGACGATGATAATGATAACAGAA
>NW_020868682.1:62500-72500 GCF_003789085.1 Penaeus vannamei
ATTAGTAATGGGGATAAGGGCGATTACAACTACTACAACTTCCACTACCACCATTAATTTTACCACTACTGATATTAGAAGTGTTATTATCAATTGTATTTATTGTGTTGATATTATTATTCGTAGTTCAGTTTCACTTTTTTCTTATATTGTTTTAAATATTATCACTGTCGTCATCATTTACATTGTAATAAAGTCCTTCTGCCTCCGCGCACATTTATGAAAAATACGTCTAAAAGTGGTCTTCGTCTGGAAATAGAAAAGGCATGAAATACGTAAGCTCTTGAATTCTGATGAGTACATTCCAACTTATAGCTTTTCAATATTCTTTTAAAGGTCGCAGTTGCCATAAAGTTCCATTACTACCTGTTTTTTTTTTTTTACACTTGGCGTTATCTATTACTTAATAATAGCCCTTTCCCCCGGCTGCAATCCCCCCCTCTCCTCTCCCCCGGCTGCAATTCCCCCCCCCCCCTCCCCCGGCTGCATTCCCCCCCCCCCTCTTCCTCTCCCTCGGCTGCAATTCCCCGGGAATGCAACCTGTTTCATTTTCCTGTAGGGAGGGGGAATTTCGGACCTAAGACCTGTTCCCACACCCCCTGCATAGAAAATATTTTACGAAATTACATAATCAAAGGATAGTTTAATATAATAATAGGATTTTTTTTCTACATAACGATTACATCAATTTGTACAGTCTAGTCATTGAGAAGTACAAAAGTGTTGTATTTACATAGCAGAGTGCTCACCAATAGTGTGTAGGCACGATACAGTCCGGGCACCTAAGCTTTAGTGACGCACACGGAAGGTATACACTGGCTATGCTTTCTACACTCCTCTCAGGTGGGGCTACTCCTCCCCCCCCCCCCCTAGTCAATACGGCCTTCACCTCGTAAGGATTTGGGGGAATCTTGGCCCGGAGATCTTGGTCTCTCCGTTCGCAACAGGGCTTTCCTAGGCTCTTTGTCTTCCTGTTACCGTGTTAAATGCACCTTTCAGGCCCTCAGACACAAGGCTGGGATGTATCAGTACAGGGTCCGCTCAGCCCGTCAGTGTCAGAGAGAGAGAAAATAAAATCGTTGCTTTGAATTCGGTTGACGATTTCATACTCGTCCGGGGCGGTGCCGTGTTTTGACTTTGTTAATTCCTTCTTGGTGCCGTGAAGTTGAATATGTGCCGGTTTTCTTCAGCTTATGCTCAGCCTCTCCCTTAGACTTAAGAATTATGGCAATCATTGCCAATTCCTCGAAGTCACTACGTGAACAGACGTCACACACACACACACACACACACACACACACACACACACACACACACACACACACAAATAAAAATCATAGTAACATAAAAAATCATTACCTATCAACCCTTCCACTGAAGAACCCCTTTTATTTTCCCTTTTGAAATTCAGTCGCATCGCATTGCCAGCCCTTGCCTCCGTTGCACCTGCGTCCACCTTCGGAGAATTGCTCGTGCCATATTCCCAGCACTTCTGCAATAGCCACAAGGGGGACATATCAACGCACGCCTCCTTTGGTCCTCAATTCTCTCGTGTAGTTTCGGAGAACAAGCGTATTGATAACGTCTGGAACTGAACGCCGGGGGTGAGGGTATAATTATTGCTAAATGGTTTCGACTCGGAAAGGGATAGTGGAGCGCTCATCACAGGCTCTCCGCTCACGCCATTCTGGGCTTAGTCACGCCGCTGAAGACTGAATGAATCTAGAGCATTTCCGATATATCAGGGAATATAGTTGAAGGAAGGAGATCAAGCTGTGTGTAAAAGTTGTTGATGTTGAATAGGAAAATACACACGCACGACGAAGAGAGAGAGAGAGAGAGAGAGAGAGAGAGAGAGAGAGAGAGAGAGAAGAGAGAGAGAGAGAGAGAGAGAGAGAGAGAGAGAGAGATTCAGAGAAGAATATTTACCTTTCTTTATCTATAATTACCTATCAATCTCCCAACAAACTCCGAGTCACATAAACACATAATCCCCCAATTCTTTCGATTTACTGTAAACTTCACCTCGATTCCCAGAGCCTTTGCAATGGAGTTATGTCTCTTTGATGTCTGTACAGTTTCCAACGCGACTGAGCCTGGGTACTAAGTGGGACGGGGGAAAGGGGGAGGGGGGAGGGGTAGCCACTTCATGTGCAGATCCAACCCAGGCTTTATTACATATTGAGAAGCTGGGCTGTTGTACATTAGCGTAATGTATGTTCCCTAAATGAGCATCGAGGAACATAAACATTGCTGATTGGCGCATCAAGGAACATGAACGGTGCCGAAAGTTATAGCTTGGAGGTGAAAATAGGAAACCACCGAATTATATCTACAAGTTATTTCCTATATGTAACGTCAAGCGAACTAATCAGACGTATTCGTGTATCTGGAATAGGAGTATAAGGTATTATGTTATGGAACTATGACAACGGCTGAAACAGGAGTATGGGAAATTATATACCGATTCTCTGACTAGGTCTGTTGTTCAGAATATGATTATTACTGCAGTTTCATATTAATACAGCAGCAACATTAGGCCTAATTCCTTCCATTTTCCTACAGTTATGATATTTATAGTTTATGTTAATTCCCTCGTGATTATATAGCAGGGTATTAGAGCCTCTAGAGATAATCTCCTTTATAAAGCTGATCATGTACTGCTATACATATATTATTACCCCCGTAAAGGTTAATTATGTTCTCTAAAGTATAGTTTAGTTAGTCCGTTATGATCTGTTCTCATCTGCATTGAATATATGATTTTGTTCACCTGGGGTGCTCACGGCGGTCAGTGCAATAATAACATATATGCATTGAGTATATAATACAATATCTAATGTTTTTTTTTTCATTTACTTTGCCCTTGTTCTACTTATAGGAGATACAGGTAGATTTTTAGACGTTGAAAATACTTAAACATTTTAATCCCACAAAGTATTTGCCCCTAATAACCTTTGCCGTTGATGAGGATTTAATATTGAAAAATCAATCAATCAGACTTGGTGAACACACAGTATATCATTTTGCATTTCATTACTGCATCTTACATATGAATATTTTAATAATTAGAAAATGATTGTAAATTATCATTCTCTATATTGTTATTATCAGGTAAATATATCTAAAGTAATTGTGCTACTAACATAAAAAGATGTATAATTTTAGACCAAAGAAATTCAATCGCTCGTTTCAAAATTCTATTGTGAATTTTGTTATTAAGAATGTCTAGCACATTTATTTTCTAGTCATTATTAATAATTACATACATCAGTGTATACGCCAACAAACCTCATCTTTGAAGTACGCTAAATAATAATCATGTACAGTGTTATGTATGATTCACTATGAAAGCTAAAGTCTAGATTAAAGTTTTCATACCTCAGGGTAAAGCATGTATAGGGATGCGAATTTCTTATTCTGTTTTTTACATTAATGCCAATTATATTATTATTTGTGGTATGATGCACTTTGACTAAGCTGTGCTGGAGATAAATATTGGAATTATGTATATTTCTGTCATCGTATGAAAAAAAAAATATATATATATATTTGTTTTATTAAATGTACGAAGTCATATTTCTTTTTTGTAAGTTATACAAAATTTTCTTTGATGAAAATGTCTGTCCAGTACATCAAAATCCTAACTGTAAATATGACTATAGGTGAGGATCAGAGGATGCAAATCAGAGGAAATGAATCAGAATATGTAAACGAAAGGGAATAAATCTGTCAATGAAATAAGTGGTGTAACTTGAAAACCTGGGGCTGCTGTGTCACCCAAAACCCCTTCTCGCGTCATCAAAGACTAGTTTCCATTAAAGGCTGTGTGCTTCATGAAATTTCAAAACGCAAATCAGTTCTTAAAGCAATTTTCTTGTGCTAAAATCTTCACGTTTATAGGAAGTCTTAACGTAACTTATTACTCTCGGTTTAAGAAATATAATAGTCTTATTTTCGTTATTTTGGTACACCAGATGATGTTTTGCAGTATTATTCCTTAGTAGATTTTATTTATTTATTTATTTATTTATTTATTTATTTATCATTATCATCATTATCAATATTATTATTGTATTTTTTTTTCTTCAGAGTGTATTCTCCAATTTCTTAAAGCATACAACCGCGTCAGTTTCCGAGAATGAGAGCTGCCTAACCTACCTCTTAACGAGACATGTAAACAATCTTATTTATATTTATAATTCCTCCATACTCGAAGATATCAAAGGAGATCGAATTAGCCTTGCAGTGATGAAATATAATTCGAAGAGATTCACTACAGAAAGGCACACACTAATGAGAGTGAATTATGATTTGCTATTTATTTACACTAATAATAAGCTAATTTATCCATATCAAGTGAAGTGCATGTTAATATTTACCTAATGAATTAAGAAACGTAACATATATTGAGGCTAATGATAGTTTTGCTCCAATTCTTTCAGAAGATATCTCGATTTTCAAGAAGCACGATTCGAAACTAAGGCGACAATTATTTGTTTTTCGCGAATTTCGAAAATGGAAATAATCGAGAACTTGGCTTAAGTTTTTTTTCCCGCCGGATCAATCTAAGGCGACAATTACTTAATTTTCGCGATTTCTGAAAATGGGAATAATCGAGAAGTTGGCTTTAATTTTTTTCCCTACGGGCCAGTCCGTTACGATTTGATACCGATGTGAACAAAATAAAATTTGTAAAATCAACTTTTTATGAAATTTACAGCCGATGTTCAACATTGCCAGCCATCTTGAAAATGAATCAGCACAGATGTACAAAAATGATAACCTCATCTAAATTCATTTTCGGTAATGTGTACACGATTCGAAATACACCTAAAGGTGCTGCAGTCGGGGTCTGTAGACTTACACTATAGAAATCTCAATCGATGGTATCCGCTTGTTTTAAGTATAATACGTCACCGGTTCTGCCAGAGATCACTCCTGCCTGAGGAGACGTGAACAATACAGGTTCCAAACGTGATATAGTTTTGTCATCGATTTTTCATCTATTATTTCACCGCCTGTCACAAGTTTCCAGAAAACAAGCTACCACCTGTCAGAGGCTGTCAGAAATGAAATTTGTAAACTAAGGAATAAAGTAATTGCGGTCAAATTTTACTCTTTATTTCTTGAGAAACGCAGATGTAAAAATCACTACAGATCGGATTAAGAGAATAAGAACAAAAATACTTGCCTGTGCAGAATGTATGATTAGAACAATCGTTTTATCTGATAGATAGTTGTAGATGTATGCAAGTGACGAACGATGCACGTTCACGAGGCGCAAGTAAAGTTTTAAGCCTACATGACACGTAAGTAGTATCATGTACGCTTACTTTTTTAAGTAAGCCTACATGTTTACAAGACACACATATCCACCCTTGAAGACGATACAAGCTGTTAATGTTCATTCCAGAAAGAAGTTTTGGTTACGGATCCGATGCTGCAGGGAAAAGGCTAGATCAGTAGCAACTCGAGGAGGTGTCATGGCTTGTGTTTTGATGATTGATCAGTGAAGATATAACCATTACAACCATTATTTTCCATCCTTTTAGAAAATTAAAGAGACCAAAATGATCGACCATATTCTCAAAGCATCCGTAACTTTTGTGACCTCATCAAAATAAACCCCCTTGTGCTTTTTTTTTCCCACAAAATAGAATCAGACGCCATGGCACCTCGAGTTGCTACTGATCTAGCCTTTCCCGATGCTGCAGTTGCCATACAAACCCACGTGATTAGAGGGTCGAAAAACGAACGGGGTCTGATCCTTGATGTACAAGCACGGTGTCTGTGGGCCCTCATAGAGATTTCTAGGGTTTTACCGAAGCAGGTCATCTCCCAGCCCTGATACTTGGCTCCGTCAGGAATTTCTTAACGGCGCCTTATCTTCGTGGGCCAATCACAGATCCTGTCTCAGGCGATTCTTGGGAAACCTCGACCAATCGCAAGTCAACTCTCCTAAAAAAAAAAAAAAAAAAAGTAAATGAATAAATAAATAAAGGTAGATCACACATTTCTCTCATTTACAAAGTCAAGCAGTTATCTACATCAATATTTGCAGCTTGGAGCCAGCCATTAAAAAAAGAGAAGACTAAATAATAATGATGTTGAATTAATAGTATTAATGAATTAGATTAAAGAAAACACATTATGTTAGAGCTACACTAAAGTACCATAACTAGGAAAATGAGTTGCAGTATCAATAGTATTAATCATGATAGAAAAGTGTAATTAAAGAAGAACTTTACAGATGTAAAAAGAATAGAATAGAATAAAAATAATAATAATAATATTAGGAAGGGGACGAGTAAAACGGGTAAAAAATACTGTTAAAGTTATGAAATATAGGTGGCAAGATATACTAAATGGTAAAAATGGTAATTCGCATTATACCAGAACAGCTAAATGTTTACAAGACATATCCACCATTAGCCACATGCCTGTTGGCAAGTATGCAAAGGCCAAGAGAACTTATATATACGACTCAGCCATTATGTTACCAAACAATTCAGACTTGCCAGAATGTACATGATGAAGCTATGTTAGTCTTTACTAAAACATAGCGGGCACATTGAATATTTGACAATGTGCCACAGATATGTTGAACTCTCGGTTTGGGGCTATACATATGTCAAGTTTTGTTGTATTTGGATAGAATTTGGACAAATTCACGAATATAATGAACGAGTGTTGTAATTTCCTATGGAAAGTTACAACAAAGAAGTTATCTTTTGAGGTTACTTTTAACAACATACTTTTTTCAGCACTGCGGTGTGTATATAAATTCAACCACATTCTTTCTTACTATATTATTTATCAGCTGTTAGTAATGAAATAACCATAGTTTAAATATATTTACGTTTGACCTACTATAATGTTAGAATCTTGCAATAAAAGCATATTAGCATTCAATCAATGGTGTTATTGTTTATCATATTTCAGTTCATGTTTACTTTAGATTAATTGGACTTCACTCTATACCTTAAAAGGCATCAGTTTCTTATGCAGAAATGTTGTTAATTTGTTCATAGTTTGTTTTGCAAGTCTTCTGCGAATCAATCGACCAGGACAGAATATTTGCAAAATTACTGGTGTTTTTGTATAAAGTAGCGGCATATATTTATATTTTACTTAATTGTAAGTAGGTGCTTAATGTTCAAGTTGACTTAATATAATAATCATTTATACTTCTGTATAAGTAGAACGACACCTACATAAATGCATGAAGAGACATACCCCCTTACACACACACACACACACACACACACACACACACACACACACACACACACACACACACACACACACACACACACACACACAGACCTTCAACAAAAGATAAATTAATATCCCTTCCCTATCTCTTGATAACTCAACTAAAAGACAGCTTAAGAGTCATCCATAATTTTCATCATTATCACGTCTATAAATAGTAAACTTTTCAGTCCCCCCCCCCAAAAAAAAAAAGAAAAAAAATCGCTCGTGAACGAAAAATGATGATGGATCAAGATCTCATTTGTATGTGGATTCCTATTTTGTGATTCTACGAAAAAATAAAACCATGTTATATTGCTCTTTCACTGTATGACAATCAAAGAGTCTGATAACAGGACCAAAAGAGTCTACAGATTTTTTTCCGTTGACTGTATTTTTTTTTTCCATGGCTACAATTGGTTTGATGCAAAAGAAAAGTATTTGAATATTGAAATATTTTCCCGTTCTCAAATAAATCAAATAAAATTGCTGAAACCATCCTGGTATGAACTGATATGATGTGGCAGACCGAATGTCATCCACACCATGATTTTTTGAGACTCGCAGACAGTCGCACCAATTTTGCAGGATTCTGGCTTCAGATAATGGAGGATTGTTGTGTTTTGTGAATGGGTAATGTGTAGTGACTTCACCTTTTCTCTTGGTGTGTTCTAGGCATTCCTTTGCATTTATTGAAGAGACGCTCTAAAGCTTCCATCTTTTCAGTATTTGGTGATGTGATGAGGTATTTGATACTATAAGGTAAGTGTTCTGTGTAAGTCAAAGTATAGACGTGGCTCATTACTTTGTTTGAATTAAAGTAGCAGATAAAGAAATGTATGCAGGTTAGCACTCGTAACATAATTTTGGATGCTCACAAGTAGTGTTTTACCCTTATGAGAAGTATGGATTTCTGTATTTGTTATACGAGAGAAATGGATGCAAAGCTTTCAACATTCTGATGTTCAAAATTTGCTTTGTTTATATGAGAATTCAAACTGTAGAGTTTTGTTTTTCTTTCATGCGACACGTGGAAAAAGAAAACCAAAAAATTCAGTACTGAATCCAGCACCTTTTTGATGCTCAAAACCAGCTTTGTTTTTTTTATGAGAGGTCAAACTGTGGACTTTCCTTTCTCTTTCTTTTGATATACAGTTGAAAAAAGGGGAACAAGAAGCAGAAATGTTACCATCACTATTTTTTTTATTCATAAAGTGGATACTCAGTCTGCCTTGACTATGGTACTTTCCAAAACACCCGTTAGTGCATAATGCTACCTGGTAAGTGTCACGTGTATTCCTGGTCGTCTTCCTCTTGGCCGCGCGTAGCAAAGGAAGCGGCGCCGGTACTTCTTTCCGGGAATCTCTCGCACTGGATGGCGTGTCCTCTTTGCAACACGAGCAAGCGATGGCAGTGTTGAGGGTCGCCCCCTTGTGCTGCAGGGTCCCCTTTGTCGTACAAAATGATCTATTTATTATTTCCATGGCCAGGTCAACTCCAATGTCCGCCTGCTCCACTCGAGCTTAGCCCAACATTATGTAGACTGAAAACGTATTTATTACCGCCATGTCATAAACATTCAAGAGCTGTTTATCGTTATATTTCAATCCATCTGTCAATCACATACGTAGACACGTGTGTATCTGTTCATAGGTATGCGTTATCGAATCATTGTTTTCAATTGTAGATATCCCTTTTATATTTGAAACTGGAGGAGACTGAGGTACGTTCACATGTCCTGACATTGCTACTGCCAGTTACTGCTATCATTCTGCTCTACCAATACATGGCAATTCATGCAACATTGGAAAAATGCATGAGAGAGCTTGAAGATGCTAATAAATTGCTAATATCCATCATACTAAGCAATTTATCAGAAACTAGAAGAGTTAGCCTCATGGGTCTCGAAGATGTAAACATATACCAGAGAGGGCCTTGGAAAATGGTACATGGGTATGGCAATGATACAGACTGAATCAGCAGTAATGAATATCGAATTGAGAAATAGAGAGGATAGAAGAAGAAAATAACTAGAACTAGAAAAGGAAGAGGGGCTGTATGTTACAGCCTAGTAAAGGGAAGAGAAGAGAGAGAGAGAGAGATAGAAAGTGTGAGAGAGAGAGGGGGGCGGGTAAGAGAGAGAGGGGGGGGGGATAAGAGAGAGAGCGGGGGTAAGAGAGAGAGAGAGAAATCCCTGATAACGTATCTTCCCAATGAACCCCATAATCCTATATATTGCAAGAAATGGTAAGGGTACAAAGACATAAGCAGCTGATTCCCCAAGAGACTTACTAGAACCTCGTCTCATACCCCTTTGCGAGTACTTTCTTTTGTAATTAGTCATTTTTTGTGTGCATTAATTCCCGTTGTTTTTAGTGAGAATGTTTACGAAGGAAAAATTCGTATGTGGTAGTTAGGGGAGAAGGGATAAGACCATTTTTGAAGTCTTATTGAAGTATACTGAATTTTTTTATATAGAAAAAAAAACCCTGGGCTACTTATTACTACTTTTAACTCCCCAGAGGTAAACTTATAATTCCCCTATCTAATATGTAGTGCATGTAATAGTATTCCTGATATCTTCAGCGATAGCAGAATATTCAAAATATTTTCACAGGCGCGAAAAATGATCACTCCAAAATATAATTGTGGGAGCGCCATTTCAGTCAAGAGAGAAACATTCTATAGGTATTACAAATCCTTGGACCTCCAGGCCACTGACCCAATCCGCAAAAAGAAACAA
>NW_020868682.1:92855-95355 GCF_003789085.1 Penaeus vannamei
TATTGGTTATTATATTATTATTATTATTGTTGTTGTTGTTGTTGTTATTATTATTATTATTATTATTATTATTTATTATTATTATATTATTATTATTATTATTATTATTATTATTATTATTATTATTATTATTATTATTATCATTATTATTATTATATAACTTAGAGATGGAGAGAAAACAATGCCCATTGTATATGCAAACCAACAACAAGCTAACGG
Organism: Penaeus vannamei; assembly: GCF_003789085.1. Taxonomy (NCBI): domain Eukaryota; kingdom Metazoa; phylum Arthropoda; class Malacostraca; order Decapoda; family Penaeidae; genus Penaeus; species Penaeus vannamei. The sequence continues at coordinate 93,075 of NW_020868682.1, forward strand.
ATGCAAGACAACAACAACTACAACAGTAACGAAAACAAATACAACAACAAAAACAACAACAATAACAACAGGAAAAACACAACAGGAAACAATAAAACTACAACAGCAACAAAAACTACAACGCAACAAAAGCTACAACAACAACAAAATTAGAGCACAAAAACTTCAAACAGCAACAACAAAAACTACAACAACAACACAACAAAAAATACAACAACAAAAGAACCATAACAACAACACAATAAAAACACCAACAAAAAAAAGACTGCAACAATAACAACAGCAAAAACACTAGAACAACAAAAGCTACAAAAACATCGACACCATATGCTCTACAGATCCGCCTCCCCCCCACCCCCTCCCGCCACCCGAGAAAATAAGTATATACACACACCATCCATCACTCACAGCTGGGCCCTCCCCTTCCCCCTCCCCCTTCCCCCTCCAATTCTCACATTATTACATACCCCTATTACCCTCTCTCTCCCCCTCCCCCTACCCCTCTCCTCCCCTATTACCCCTCTCCTCCCTCTTCTTACCTTTTCCTCCTTCCTTCCCCCTATAATCCTCTCCCCTCTCCTCTATCACCCCTCTCTCTACTCCCCTACTACTCTTCTCCTCCCCTACCCCTTACCCTCCCCCTATCCCTCCTCTCCTCTTCTCCTCTCCTCCTATCATCACCGCTCTCCCTTCCTCCCTCACTTACTCCTCTCCCTCTCCCTCTAACTCTCCCTTCAACCCCTCCCTCCCCCTATAACCTCTCCCTCCTCCCTCTAACCCTTCCCTCCCTCCCTCCCCTATCCCTCTCCCTCCCCCTACCCCTCTCCTCCCACTTACCCTTCTCCTCCAACCCCTCTCCCTCCCTTACCCCTCCGCTCCCTACCCCTCTCCCTCCCTCTCCCTCCCCTACCCCTCTCCCTCCCCTACCCCTCTCCCTCCCCCTACCCTCTCCCTCCCCCTACCCCTCCTCCTCCCCCTTACCCCTCTCCTTCCCCTTACCCCTCTACCCCTCTAACCCCTCCCCCTCCCCCTCCCCCTCCTCCTCCCTCACCCTTATCTCATGGGGTGATCTGTCCACACCATCAGCGTATGAGATCGATCATAAATTGTAGGCGTGGTGCGAGAGGAATGGAAGAAGGGGACGAGAGGAGGAGAAAAGTGAAGAGAGGAGAGAAGAGAGAGAGAGGGAGAGAGGAGGGATGGTGAGAGGGAGAAAGAGAGAGGAGGGAGGGTGAGTAGGAGAGAGAGAGGGAAGGAAGGGAGGGAGGGAGGCAGTGATGGTGAGAGAGAGGAGAGAGAGAGAGGGGGGGGGGGAGGGAGGAGAGAACGAAAAAGACTCATAAATAGATAGATAGATAAAAAAAGGTCTATATTTTTAACTCTCTCGATTTCTCTTCTTTTTCTTCTTCTCAACTCTTTTTTCTCCTCTATTGATAAGTCTAGATTAAGAGAGAAAGAAGAAAAAGAAAAATACGATTAAAAAATGTAGAGTAGAAACACAGGAAGAGAGAGAGATAAAAAAGAAAACAATATATTTAGTAATGAATGAATGAATGAACAATAAAGAAGAATATTGTAAGAAAAATAGATAAAGAAAATAATCATGGTACTACGACTACTACTACTCTTAGTACTGATAACAATAAATAATGATAATGATAATCATAATAATGATGATAATGATAAAATTTATAATGAAAATGACTACAACCTTATCAACAATAATGAAGATAATGATAACACTAATAATAACACTATAACCATATCAACAATAATGATGATAACAATAATAGTGATGATAATAATAAAAATGATAATGGTAATAATCAAGATGATGATGTTAATGATGACAATGATAGTGATAATGACGAAATTGATAATTCTGATCATAAACGACCCAAAAACATTAAAAAAAAAACAAAAAAAATATGATATCTCTCTATTCAAACTTTTGAAAGCATCGTATACCCAACAAGACTTATTTCATCTAGACGTGAATTTGTGCTTTGATGTTGAGCAGCCTCCAGAATCTAAAGACGAAGGGGGGAAGGGGGGGGGAGAGAAATATCTAGTTCTGGTGTTCCTTTTTATCTTTTTCTATCTGCCTTTCCTTGCTTTCGTTAGAAATGCACCTACATGTCTGTAAACGTATATGTACATGTATTTCTCTATGTATCTATATATCTATACATGTAAACATACTACAATATATACCTCTATGTATAAACATTTGTATCTGTACCTTTATCTACTTCTAAACTCATACATTTACCTATATAAA
>NW_020868682.1:102855-105355 GCF_003789085.1 Penaeus vannamei
AAAGTTACAATTCAGTAGAAAAGCTTTTTTTGATTTGATTTGTTCCTTGTAATTTTATCTTCAAAGTCGGTCGGTAAAGTTTTTGTATGTATGTAGGTATGCCTCTCTCTCTCTGTCTCGCATCTCTTCTCTCTCTCTCTCTCTCTCTCTCTCCTCTCTCTCTCTCTCTCTAATAATATATATATATAATTATATATATATATATATATATATTGTGTGTGTGTGTGTGTGTGTGTGTGTGTGTGTGTGTGTGTGTTGTGATGTGTGTGTGTGTGTTGTGTGTGTGTGTGTGTGTGTGTGTGTGTGTGTGGAGTGTAAGTGAGTGAGAGAGAGAGAGAGAGAGGAGAGAAGAGAGAGAGAGAGAGAGAGAGAGAGAGAGAGAGAAGAAGGCGAGCGAGCGAGCGAAGCGAGAGAGAGAGAGAGAGAGAGAGAGAGAGAGAGAGAGAGAGAGAGAGAAGAGAGAGCGAGAGAGAGAGAGAGACAGGAGATTCAGAGAGAGAGAGAAGAGAAAGAGATTCAAGACAGACCGGGAGAGAGAGAGAGAGACAGACAGACAGAGAGAGAGAGAGAGAGAGGAGAAAAAATTTAATTACTCACAAAATCCCGGAATTAATCAGGTGATAATCGTATTGGTGGAACAATTTGCATAGCGTAATAGGGAGCCATAGAGAATATTACTTCCTGTGTGAACATCGCCGCCATTATGTTCATTTTCCTTTCTGTTATTATCTCTATTATTATCATTGTTGTTGTCTTTAGCAATATATTGGTTGATGTAGTTATTGTTGTTATCACCATTACTATTTTTATTGTTATTATTATGATTATTATTTGAATGATTATTATTCCTATCATCATCAATCATTGTTATCAATCAGTATCATTATTATCATTCTATTATTATCATTATCACTATTATTATCATTACATCATTATAATATAAATATTATTCATTGTTATTTAATATCAGTATATCATTATCATCATCCCTATTATTGTCAACATCTTTATTATTATTGCTGTTAGCGTTACATTTTTTATTTGTCTGTCAGTTGTCTGTTTTGTTGCTATCATTGCAATTATCATTTCTTCAACACAAACCTCATTTTTACTCGTATCTTTGTCATAAAAGTTGCCTGCTCCGATCTGTTCCATTCTACTCCACTCTTCTCCATTTTATTCCTCTTTACGTTGTTCTACTCTGCTCTGCTTTTCTCTATCCTGCTCCTCTTTGCTCTTCTTTGCTCTATTTTGCTTTGTCTCTCTGCATTCCCCGCTCTCTTTTGGTTCTCGTTTGCTCTACACAGCTCGACCCTATTTCCGCTGTGTTTTTCTTCCTCCTGTTCATTTCTACTACCGCTCTACTCTGCTCTATCTCTCCTTTTCTGCTTGTCCTCTATTCCCTCTGCTGCTCCTTTTTCCCCTCTCCTCCTACTCCTCTATGTCTCTTCTCTATGTGCCCTCTACTCTGCTCTGCTCTCCTCTATTTCTTTCTGGCTCTCCTTTTTCCCCCTCTACTCTACTCTTCTGCTCTTCTCTATGCTCTCTAACTCTCTCTGCTCTCCTCTATGTCTCTTCTCTACCTCTGCCTCTCTCTTCCTCTATTTTCTTCTGCTCTTTTTTACTCCTCTCTGCTCTGCTCTCTTTCTCTATTCCCTCCTGCTTCTCCTTTTTCCCCCTCTGCTCTACTCCCTTCTGCTTCCTTCTACTGTCTTTCTACTCCACTCCACTCTGCTTTCTCCTCTGTTCCCTCTTCTCTCCTTTTCTCCTCTGCTGCTACTCCTCTCGCTCTCTCTTTCCCTCTACTCTGCTCTGCTCTCCTCTAATGTCTCTCTACTCCTATCTGCTCTCCTCTTTCCTTCTTCTCTGCTCCACTCCACTCCGCTTCTTCTTCTATTTTCCCTCTTTCCTCTCTACTTCCTCTACTTTCTCTTACTCCTCTCTGCTCTCCTCTATTTCCCTCTACTTCCTCTCTGCTCTTCCCTCTATTTTCAATCTGCTTTCCGCTCCACCAGCTCTACTGTCTCTCTGCCTCCTCTATTTCCTCTACTCCTGCTCTGCTCTCCTACTGTTCCCTTCTGCTCCACTCTCCTTCCTCTCTCCTCCGCGCAGCCTGAACTCCCCACTCCCATCTTATCTTCTTTCCCCTTTGATGTTCTGCTCTGTTTCATCTATTTATGGTGTGAGTTAATTATTTGTTCTCGCAGTTTTTTTTTTTTTTTTTTTTTTTTTTTTTTTTTTTTTTTTTTTTTTTTTTTTTTTTTTTTTTTTTTTTTTTACAGATTAGATTTTTATTTTTTTTTTTTTTCTTTGCGCACTGTAAAGTAATTATTTGTTCTCGCAAGTTTTTTTTTTTCACTGATAGATTTTTTATGTTTTTTTTTTTTGTTCTTGTGCTGTGTAAAGCTTTGTTATTGTAGTTTCTATTGTTATTGTTTTAATTATGATTACTTTTTATTACTATTGATATTATTTACTATTGTTAATCAATAATCCACTT
>NW_020868682.1:115355-117855 GCF_003789085.1 Penaeus vannamei
ATTATAATACCTATAATAATGATATTAGCAATCATGATATGATTGAATAATGGTATTAAAACCGATATTGATAATATTAATTACAATAAGGAAAATATAAATATAAATACATAAATAAATCGATAAAATAAATAATTGTGATAATAAATAATTGTACCAATGATAATGGTGATGGTAATAGTGATAACATCAACAACGATAATGAAGAAAAAAATAACAATGATAATGAATATATATAATAAATAAACGTAACTAAATACCAAAATATTCATTAGTATATACTTTGTCAATCAAAACAACAAAAACAAAAAACAACTACACAAAATCAAACACACACACACACACACACACACACACACACACACACACACACACACCACACACACACACACACACACACACACACACACACACACACACACACACACACACACACACACACACACACACACACACACACACACACACACACACACACACACACACACCACACACACACACACACACACACACACAACACACACACAACACACACACACACACACACACACACACACACACACACACACACACACACACACACACACACACACACACACACACACACACACACACACACACACACACACACACACACACACACCACACACACACACACACACACACACACACACACACACACACACACACACACACACACACAAGCCTTTATGATATCCCATTCATTGATAAACACCTTATATCTATTGCCAATAACTCTTCCATTTTACTACATTCCTGCATTATGTATTTCATTTTAATATTTCTTAAAGCTACGACCTAAAAAAAAAAATACATATTATAAGAATATAAAAATATAAAAAAAATACAAAAAAAAATATTAAATCTATGAGATAGTGGATGGAAATACTCAGCCAGTGTTATTGGGCAATTTATTAAAAATTCGAACTTTATTAAAGTTTCCAGCAGTCCATGAGATTGGAAATGCACTGGAGATACTCTTGATACGGAGTGGAGAGAGAGAGGCATGAGGAGAGGGGAGAGGGAGGAGAGAGGAGAGAGAGAGAGAGAGAGAGAGAGAGAGAGAGAGAGAGAGAGAGAGAGAGAGAGAGAGAAGAGAGAGAGAGAATGTTTATATATATGTATATTGTATATATAAATATATATATATATATATATATATATATATATATATATATATATATATATATATATATATATATATATGTATATATATATGTATATATATAATATATATATATATATATATATATATATATATATATATATATGTGTGTGTGGTGTGTGTGTGTGTGTGTGTGTGTGTGTGTGTGTGTGTGTGTGTGTGTGTGTTATATATATATATATATATATATATATATATATATATATATATATATACATATATGTATATATATATATATATATATATATATATATAGAGAGAGAGAGAGAGAGAGAGAGAGAGAGAGAGAGAGAGAGAGAGAGAGAGAGAGAGAGAGAGAGAGAGAGAGAGAGAGAGAGAGAGAGAGAGAGAGAGAGAGAGAGAAGAGAAGAGAGATCCCCGCGGTCGCCGAACTCTCCCCCATATGAATATGCAGGAAGCCAGCGAAAGGACCAGATTAATTAACTCCACAATGCTGTTCACAAGAAAGTAAGTGACCGCCATCGTCTACGTGAAATGAATACCAAAGTAACTAACTCCGGGATATTGTTCTGACTATTGGACAGCTCGGGAAGTTTGCGAGAACTATGTAGAACATTTTATAATTGCAGCTCTGACAGGTCGTATATATATGCGGTGCAGCGGGGGGGTCGTAACTTTTTTTTTTTTTTTTTTTTAGAAATCTTGATGGTTATAATGGGATTTGTTCTCCATGTTCGTAGAGAAATGTAAAATGTATTGTATTAATAAGTTGCGCATGATAATTAGCGTCATCTTTGTGAGTCTATAATTATCATTACAGATATGATTTAATGATATGATGATGATGATTAAGATGATTATGATGGCGAAACGATAATAACTACGAAAATACTACTACAATTACTCCTACTAGTAATAATAAAAATTATATTAATGATAATGATAATGGTAATAAGAGTAATATCAGTAATAATGATAAACATCAAATGATGATGATGATAAGGATAATGATGATGATGATGTTGATAATATAATACAAAAGCTTTAATGATAATTTCACTCTGCTGCAATCTCTGCATATTCAATCAATAATCAAAATATCAATTATTATTCAACGTAGAATTTCCTTCATTCCAATAAGATCATTATTACAGCATGGCGAAATAGTAATAATGATAATGACGATAACGATAATAAAAGTAACAGTGATTATTACAACAACCACAACAATAATAAATAATACAACAACACCATTAACAATAAGTATGCAAACATCCAGCCTATTAAATTCATCAGTAAAAACTAAACTATTATCAGTATTTTTATCACGAAGCCCTGATGAGAAAATGCCAT
>NW_020868682.1:120355-122855 GCF_003789085.1 Penaeus vannamei
TAATAATAATAATAATAATAATAATAATAATAATAATAATAATAATAATAATAATAATAATAATAATAATGATAATAACAATGATGATAATAATGATAATAATAATAATAATGAAATAATAATGATAATGATGATTATAATAATAATAAATATTTTATAGTAGTAATGCTCATAATGATAATGGCAATGATACTAGTGATAATAACGTTAGTAATAATAACAATAATAATAATAATAATAATAACAATAATAATAACGATAAAAATAAAACAACAACAACAACAACGACAACATCAACAACAACAACAATAATAATAATAATAATAATAATAATGATCAAAATAATAGCAATAACTATCATAGCAAATAAAAGCATTGCCGATACCGAGAATACCCACCTACCTACATTAACAATACAAACACAACTGCCATTACTAAGTGATATTTCTACATGTGAATTATTTATTCATTTATTTATTTTTATATATGTCGGCAATGTAAACAAGGTCGACATAATGGAAAGTGTATCAATTTCACACTAATAATAGCAGCAGCTTGCATTATTATTAATATTATTACAACATATTAATATCATTAATATTATTACATTATAGCGTGCATCTTATAATATTATTATTATAAGATGCATGAAAAACGAAGGTTAAGAAAGAAGAGAAGAAAGAAGAAGAAGAAGGAGGAGGAGGAGGAGAAGAAGAGAAGAAGAAGAAGAAGAAGAAGAAGAAGAAGAAGAAGGAGGAGGAGGAGGAGGAGGAGGAGGAGGAGGAGGAGGACGAGGAGTAGGAGGGAGAAAAATAAGAAGGAGGAGGAGGAGGTGGAGAGAAGAAGAGAAGAAGAAGAAGAAGAAGAAAAGAGAGAAGATGAAGAAGAAAGAGAAGAAGAAGAAGAAGAAAGAAAGAAAAAGAAAGAAGAAGAGAAGAAGAAGAAGAAGAAGAAGAAAAGAGATGAAGAAGAAAAAAGAAAAAAAAGAGAAAGAGAAGAGAAGAGAAGAAGAAAGAGAAGAAGAAGAAGAGAAGAGGAAGAAGAAGAAAGAAAAAAAAAGAAAGAGAAAGAGAAGAAGAAAATGAAGAAAAAAGAAAAAGAAAGAGAGAGAGAAGCAGAAGAAGCAAAAGAAGAAGAAGAAAGAGATGAAGAAGAAAAAAGAAAATAAAGAGAAAGAGAAGCTTTAAAGAGTAAAATGCTACTATATCTTTCAGTTACATATCAGAGGATGAAAAATCAGACTTTACAAAATGTACTTAATGATAGTTCTTTTCAGTGATTTGGAAAAAAAATATTGACGAGTGCTCATTATCCTATTCATTAGTTTTTTTTTTTTTTTTTTTTTTTTTTTAATCAGTACCTCAACAGTATCAACATTATTATTGTTAGTTAATAATAATGGTGACGGTGATGAAGATGGTGGTGATAATGATGATGATTATGATGATGGTGATGATGACGATCATGACGTTGATGATAATGATGATGATGGCAATGATAATGATGATTATGATGACGATGATAATGATGATGGTGATGGTAATGATGACAATGATAATGATGATGATGGTGATGGTAATGATGATAATGACGATGGTGATAGTAATGAGGATGATGACAATGATAATGATGATGATGAGCATGGATCTGACGATAGCGTTGACGATAATGATGATTATAATAGTAGTAATGATAACTGTAGCTTTGGTAGTAGTAATAGGAGTAATAGTATTAACAGTAGTAGTAACAACATCAATAATAATGATCACATTAGAATAATGATGTAATGATGAAGATGTTTTGTGTTTATACAGTCGGATATCCATCTATTTAAAGATGTAAACAGATATAAACAAATAAAACTTATATACATCATTCCACAAAATTAACATTACGATAAGATTTCCTTCTTCATTTCGAACAAAATTATCATAATTGTTATCAAGAACAGACCGAAATCCACGAAATTATTTCAGTGGGCAGATCTTCACAGTGTACAGCAGGGTTGCCGGTTAGGGGATAAACTCTCTCATTTTTGATAATTTTCTTTCCTCTAATGGCAGCCATATTTGGTGAGTATATTGTCTAATATCATAAGAATCGTCTATGTTTCGTTGTAGTTATGTGAGCTTGTTTTTTTTCTTCTCTATCTCCCTTTCGTCCCCCCCTCCCACTTCCTCTTTCTATATCTCTCTGTATATCCCCCCCTCTCTCTTTCTCTGTCTCTCTCTTTCTCTGTCTGTCTGTCTGTCTGTCTCTCTCTCTCTCTCTCTCTCTTCTCTCCTCTCTCTCTCTCTCTCTCTCTCTCTCTCTCTTCTCTCTCTCTCTCTCTCTCTTCTCTCCTCTCTCTCCTCTCTCTCTCTCTCCCTCTCTCTCTCTCTCTCTCTCTCTCTCTCTCTCTCTCTCTCTCTCTCTCTCTCTCTCTCTCTCTCTCTCTCTTTCCCTCTCTCCTGAAAACTTTCCAACTCTTAATGTCCTTCTCGCGACCACGGTTTGAAAT
>NW_020868682.1:135355-140355 GCF_003789085.1 Penaeus vannamei
GTCTTTCACTTCCTCCCTCCCTTCTTGCTCTCCACTCTTTTTCCTCGCTCTCTGTCTTCGTCTGTCTGCCCGTGTGTTTGTTTACCCCTTCTCACTCTATCTCTCTCACACTCACTCACACTTACTCTCTCTCTCTCTCTCTCTCTCTCTCACTTTCTCTCTCTTCTCTCTTTGTCTTCTCACTCCTCTCTCTCTTTCTCTCTCTCTCTCTCTCGCTATCTCATTTTCACTCTCTCTCTATTGCTCTCTCTACCTGTCTCTCTCACTCTCTCTCCCACTCACTCTCTTTTGCTTTCGCTTCCCTCCTCTCTCTCTCCTCTCTCTCTCTCTCTCTCTCTCTCTCTCCTCTCTCTCTCTCTCTCTCTCTCTCTCTCTCTCTCTCTCTCTCTCTCTCTCTTTCTCGCTCTCTCTAAGAATCACATTATTCAGGTATAATAAAAAAAAAAATGAAATACAAACATACACAAGCTATTCAAAATTACACTGACACATACATACAAATGACCTTTTAAGGGCATGCGTGCTGTACATATATATTCCTCTATTCACTTTTGCCAAACATCCAATCAGACTAAAACGAAAGTAGGAGAGAAAGAAAAAAAAACAATGATAAAGATTTTTTTCCATCTTATTCTCAACGGTGTCCAATTTATGTAATGAAAAAAAAAATAAATAAAAAGTAGAATAAAATAAAGAAGTGGAAACTGGAGCAGCCGGTCTACAGTGTAATCTCCATATTTTTCATCTCCCCTACACATCACGGTGAAAAATGATATATCATGACGGAGATATATCACAATCGTTTTAGAATTTAAGAAATAAAATCCATGTTTTTACGTAGTGCTTCTTTAATGGAAGGATACCCCGGTACTCTCTCTCTCTCTCTCCTTCTCCTCTCTCTTCTCTCTCTCTTCTCTCTCTTCTCTCTCTCGTCTCTCTCTCTCTCTCTTTCTCTCTCTTCTCTCTCTCTCTCTTCTCTCTCTCTCTCTCTCTTCTCCTCTCCCTCTCTCTCTCTCTCTCTCTCTCTCTCTCTCCTCTCTCTCTCCTCTCTCTCTCTCTCTCTCTCTCCTCTCTCTCTTCTCTCTCTCTCTCTCTCTCTCTCTCTCTCTCTCTCTCTTCTCTCTCTCTCTCTCTCCTCTCTCTCTCTCTCTCTCTCTCTCTCTCCTCTCTCTCTCCCTCACACACACACACTCTGTTGACACCCTATCTCTCTTCTCTCTCTCTCTCTCTCTCTCTCTCTCTCTCTCTCTCTCTCTCTCTCTCTCTCTCTCTCTCTCTCTCTCTCTCTCTCTTCTCTCTGTCTCTCTCTCTTTTTCTTCTCTCTGTCTCTCTCTCTCTCTGTCTCTCTCTCTCTCTCTCTCTCTCTCTCTCTCTCTCTCTCTCTCTCTCTCTCTCTCTCTCTCTCTCTCTCTCTTCTCTCTCTTCTCTCTCTCTCACACACACACACACACACATAAGAGATCTCTGTTGGCACCCTGTCTCCCTAATTGCACTTCCTGTATATTGAAACGCAATTGTTTTATGATATTAAGCAATAACCGGTAATAGATATGCTGACGTTTCATATTCGGAACACTTGTAATGTTAGCAAGTTATTTCGTTAAACAATATTTTAAAGCACTTCTATTGTGTGTTGCGAGATACCAACTGAATCTTCTTTGCAGCTTTCAATCATTTTCTATTTGGTGTCGCTGTTATGGATGAGCCGCTTCTCTCTCTCTCTCTCTCTCTCTCTCTCTCTCTCTCTCTCTCTCTCTCTCTCTCTCTCTCTCTCTCTCTCTCTCCTCTCTCTCTCTCTCTCTCCTCTCACTCTCTCCCTCCCTCCCTCCGCTCTCTTACTATCTATCTCTCTCTCTCTCTCCCCATTCTCTTTCTCTCTCCAATTCTCTCTCTCTCTCTCTCTCTCTCTCTCTCACTCTCTCCCTCCCTCCGCTCTCTTGCTATCTATCTATCTCTCTCTCTCTCTCCAATTCTCTTTCTCTCTCCAATTCTCTCTCTCTCTCTCTTTCTCTTTCGCTATCTCTCTCTCTCTCTCCCATTCTCTCTTTCTCTCTCCAATTCTCTCTTTCTCTCTTTCTCTCTCCCATTCTCTCTTTCAATCTCTCTCCCTCTCCCATTTTCTCTCTCTCTCTCTTCTCTCTTCTCCCATTCTCCATTCCCATTCTCTCTTCCTCTCTCCAATTCTCTCTCTCTCTTTCCCATTCTCTCTTTCTCTCTCCCATTCTATCATTCTCTCTCCCATTCTCTCTTTCTCTCTCTCTCTCTCTCTCTCATTTTCCTTTTACGGCTCATTCCATATTGGTTTTGGCATGAAGTTTTTACAGCCGGATGCCCTTCCTGACACCAACCCACTCTACTTATCAGGGCTTGGTACCGGCACCCACAAAGGCTGGCTTGCCCCCCCCCCCCAGGTGGCTTTTCCAATGGGCATATTATTGTTAATGTGGCTTCTTCAGTCTCTGATGATTTTATGATATTTCAAATACATCTTGACGAGAGTGATTTTGAACGTTTAAACTGTACAGGCGATGGACTAGCTTGTCATGTTTGTGAACGTCAGAATGTTGTTAATATTATCGATATCTTTATACGGTGATGATATAGAGAGTTGTTAAAACAAGACAAAGGGTGATTAAAAGCTTAAGAGGCCTATCACTATCTTTTCTTATTCTTTTTCTTCTTCTTTTGCTGTGGCTTTGTCCCATTCTTATATGGGGTCGCTATAATCTGGTTCTGGTAGATGCACATTTTTTTTATATACATTTAGATATATTTATAGATATACATTATTTGTACGGCCGGATGCCCTTCCAGACGCCAACGCTTTTTATTCATCCGGACATAAATCACAATAGAAATAAAACTGCATAAGACGGATGTTCATAAAATCATTTTTTAATAAAAGTTCATAAAATTATTATTTTTTTCTTTTTCTGAGACGTTATATCGGAGTTTTAAGATCGATTACGTCACATAAAGATTGATAGAGTGAAATATAGATGAATAGATAGGTGGGTGGGTAGATAGATAAAGGAGCTATATGTGGAGGTACATAGAGAACGAGAGAGGACGAGAGAGAGAGAGAAAGAAAAGAGAGAGAGAGAGAGAGCGAAGAAAGAAAGAAGAGAGAGAGGCGAGAGAGAGTAAAGAGATGGAGAGAGAGAGAGAGAGAGAGAGAGAGAGGGAGAGAGAGAGAGAGAGAGAGAAGAGAGAGGAAGAGAGAGAGAGAGAGAGAGAGAGAGAGATAAGAAAGAAAGAAAAAGAGAGAGCGAAAGAGAGTAAATGAGTAGGAGAGAGAGAGAGAGAACGACAGACAGAGAGAGAGACAAGGATGAGGGAAACAAGGTATATTCGTGCACTTATCAATAGCTATCATATGAACAAAATCACGGCACCCAAGTGTACACCAATCAGTAAAAAAAATGTACACTCAATTACGAATTTGAGATTCCTGATTCGGTATGTACTGTACATCAAATCAGTTTCTTCTTGATTTTAATTTACATATATTAAAGCTTTAAATCATAAAATATCGTATCTAGATGTAAGGAATAATGTTAATCACCGTTCATCAAAAACATTAAAATAGGATACGTTCTAGCAAATAGCTGTTATTTTTCAGATATTTTTTCCACTTATTAAGAGCTTCTCTGTGATTTTTTTCTTTTTTTTTCTTTTTTTTCTTCTTTTTTTTTTGGTTTACTTCTTTCTTCCTTTCTTTAAACCGAGATCATTATGTTAAACTCTAAAAGCAAATGTAGATTCAGTTCCTTGTATCTTAAAAGGGTAAATTTAAAACGCTTAGCAAAATATTTCCGAATAGATGTAGAATTGAATAAATATAGATAACATAGGTATAATTCCTTTTTTATTATTATTATTCATTTTTCCCCCAGCAACTTCTGCCAAAGGGAAATCAAAATTGTATAACAGATGAGTGCTGTTTGAATCATTATATATTGTAATTATTTGAATTTCCGATTGGGGGTTTTGATATAAAAGATAAGTACTCATTTTCACTCACCATTTGATGTTTAGTTCATGATATGCAAACAGGGGAATACATGAATATATTAATTTGTGTAAAACGAAAAGGTTACTACACACAAGGCAGAATCAAAGGCCCAAAAATATACGAATATCTATACCTATTGTTACATACAAACAGCATATTTGTACATTCATATGCATCATTGCACGCATACATACATATTCATCCATCCATCCACCACACACACACACACACACACACACACACACAACACACACACACACACAACACACACACACACACACACACACACACACACACACACACACCATACACACATACACACACACACACACACACAATATTACACACAGATGTTCTCAGTATCCATGTATAAATAAATATCTATTCATATATATAGGTAGGTAGGTAGGTAGGTAGGTAGGTAGGTAGGTAGGGTAGGTAGGTAGGTAGGTAGGTAGGTAGGTAGGTAGGTAGGTAGGTAGGTAGGTAGGTAGGTAGGTAGGTAGGTAGGTAGGTAGGTAGGTAGGTAGGTAGGTAGGTAGGTAGGTAGGTAGACAGACAGACAGACAGACATGTGTGTGCAAAAATGAATTTAGTTCATTTCTTCAAGTAGGAGAATTGCAGGGGAGTGTTCAGCGCGAATGCAGCTGACAATAAATCAATTGCAAACCGCTCCAAATGAGGTAAGGGAGAGTCGAGAGACAAAAAGAGAAAATTCATTAAATTACCAAATGGACATCCGAACAGTCCGTCAAAGGAGAGACTTACGTAATATTCAGACATCAAAATATAGATGATATTACCAGATGAGCCTGCACAGTAGGGTAGATATCAAAGTTCAGATGATGATAGTGATTTTAGTAACAGTAAGAAGAAAATGAAAAAAAATATAATCCACACTTTCCCGTTTAATCTTCTTCCCCTATTTGTCAGAACAAAAAACGGATTCAACAAAGAAAACGGATATTAGAGAACGGGAGGGTTT
>NW_020868682.1:152855-155355 GCF_003789085.1 Penaeus vannamei
GAATTGATATTTTAGAAATGCTTTTGCTGATGGGTTCGTCTTATAAACAAGGTTGCGGTGCATTTAAAAATTATCTTCAATCATCAGCTTACTAAGTGTTGGTAAAAGAAAAAATAATCCTGAGGGAATTCCCAAAACCAAGAGCTTATATTTTTAAATCTTACACTAAAATATTCAAAGAACAACATCAACAAACCCAACATGGCCAGGGTGTCTTAAATAAAAGGAAATGACATAAAAAAAACAAACTGAAACGAAGTGTATAAAAAGCTCTAGAAAATCACATATTTCATTAAAACAACAACAACAACATAGCCACGGTGAATCAAAAAATGAAAGGAAATCACATACTTCATAAAAAAAGGAAAAATCACTGATACCAAGTGTATAAAAAGCTCCAGGAAACCACATATTCCATTAAAACAACAATAAAACACTGAAATTAAGTGTATAAAAAGTTCCAGAAAATCACATATTTCATTAAAACAACAGCAACATAGCCACGGTGAATCTAAAATGAAAGGTAATCACATATTTCATTAAAAAAAAAATCACTAAGTGTATAAAAAGCTCCAGGAAACCATATATTTCATCAAAACAACAACAGCAACAAAACACTGAAACTAAGTGTATAAAATGCTCCAGAAAATCACATATTTATCAAAACAACAACAACAACAAAACACTGAAACTAAGTGTATAAAAAACTCCAGAAAATCACATATTTCATCAAAACAACAACAGCAAAACACTGAAACTAAGTGTATAATAAGGTTTATGAAATTACATATTTCATTAAAACAACAACAAAACACTGAAACTAAGTGTATAAAAAGTTCCAGAAAATCACATATTTCATGAAAACAACAACAACATAGCCACGGTGAATCTAAAATGAAAGGAAATCACATATTTCATAAAAAAAAAGAAAAAAAAATCACTGTGTATTAAAGGCTCCAGGAAATCACATATTTCATTAAAACAACAACAACAACATAGCCACAATGAATCTAAAATGAAAGGAAATCACATATTTCATCAAAACAAAAACAACAAAACACTGAAACTAACTGTATAAAAGGTTCATCCGCTCCTTCAACCATTCTGCATATACCTTGTCAAGATGTTTCGACAGGGAGCAGCGGCCCGCGGTGAAGGAGGCTGGTAAGGCGACTCGCAAGACAAAAATTGAGATTCTGTTGTGTGACTGTGTTTTGTGATATATTTTTCCTTTATCGACAAGGACGGCCTACGGGCGGGGTTCTAGCATACCGAGGGGTTGATTGGAATGTGGGTCATGTGAACACACACACACACACACACACACACACACACACACACACACAACACACACACACACACACACACACACACACACACACACACACACACACACACACACACACACACACACACACACACACACACACACACATACATAACTGCATCCATCCACCCATCCCTACCAACTTCCATCCATGCATACACACATAACTGCATCTATCCAATCGAATATACATAACTGCATCCATCCTTGCACACATACATAAAGTTATCCATCCATCTATCCATCCATCTATCCATACATGCGTACTTCGGGGCTCTTAGTCTCGTTGCACAATCTTGGTAACCCGCTTCCAGTTCCTGCTCTGCCAGTGGATGGCAACCCGGCCATTCCTTTTACTCAGGGGCAATTTAGCCTTGCACAGAGGAGTAGTTCAGCCTTGCATACAGGAGTAGTTTAGCCATGCATACAGAGGTAGTTTAGCCTTGTATACAGGGGCAATTAAGCCTAACACATATGGGTATTTCAGCCTCGAACAAAGGGGTAGTTTAGCCTTGTATACAGGGGCAATTAAGCCTAACATACAGGGGTAGTTTAGCCTTACATATATGGGTAGTTTAGCCTTGTATACAGGTGTAGTTTAGCCTTGCACAATGGGGTAGTTTAGCCTTATACAGATACGTAGTTTAGCCTTATGTACAGGGGTAGTTTAGAAGGACAATAAACAGATAGCTACAATCTAACCAAAGCCACGTGTAGTCTGTCACAGCAAACCTTTAATTATCACTGCTACGTGTAATACGTGGATATATACATATATATATACATACATGAATATATGTACACAGTCATACATATTCGTATAAAAGAGGTGTGATTTTTGGTACTGCAATAATGATTTTCATAAGTTCATTCTTCAAAAAGAAAACAGACTAGTCATAAAAGCTATATTCCGTTAAACAAAAATATGAATCTTGTTCCTTCAGAAAAGGAGAGGGGTGGGGGGGTTAAGTCAAAGGAATTTAAAGATATTTATTTCCTTTGAAGAAAATCTATTGGGATTAAGAAGTATATCAAGTGCATTAACATGTATTAAAGGAGGGGTAGGAAGGTAATGATAATCTTAGACAACATTTTTTTTTTTTATAAATACACTTACTAATATGGCAGATTGCATTTAATCAGCTATTTACATTCTGTTTGGACGAGTTTGGT
>NW_020868682.1:207855-210355 GCF_003789085.1 Penaeus vannamei
CTCTTTTCTTCTTCCTCTTTCTTCTCCTCCTCCTCTTCCTCCGCCTTCGACTTTTTCCTCTCTTCTCTCTTTTCTTCTTCCTCTTTCTTCTCCTCCTCTCCTCCGCCCTTCGACCTTCCTCTTTCTCCTTTTCTTCTTCTCTTCTTCTCTCCTCCTTTTCCTTTCCTTCGACTTTTCCTCTCTTCTCTCTTTTCTTCTTCCTCTTTCTTCTCCTCTCTTCTCCTCCTTCTCCTTTCCCCTCTTCTTCTTCTTTTCTTCTTCCTCTTTCTTCTCCTCCTGCTTTCCTCCGCCTTCGACTTTTCCTCCTCTTCTCTCTTTTCTTTCCTCTTCCTCCTCCTCTTCCTCCGCCTTCGACCTTTTCCTCTCTTCTCTCTTTTCTTCTTCCTCTTTCTTCTCCTCCTCCTCTTCCTCCGCCTTCGACCTTTTCCTCGCCCCAATACCCACCCGACGCGTCACCTCAACCCGCCCGGAGACTGTATTGTATTGGTGTGATCCTCTGGCGTCAACACTGCTTTCATGCAAATAAAGAGAAATGCGTTTTTGCTTTAAGGAAATTGCGTGTCTTATGCTCGACTTTTTTCTATCTATATATTTATTATTATTTGTTTATTTATTTGTTATTTATTTTTTTTAGGCTTTTCTGCGTTTGTTTTGTGTTTGTCTGGTTTTTGGTGTGGTATTTTTCTCTTTCCTTTTTTCTTTTCTGTGTTTGTCTCTCTCTCATACTCCTTTTCGTCTCTCTCTCTTTCTATTTCCCTTTGTCTCTCTCTTTTTTCCCCTATTTTTTCCTTTATTCCCCCCCTCTCTTTCTCTGCCAGGTATTCCCTTCATCTACCTCTCATTTTCCCAACCTTTCCCCTCCCTCTCCTCATCTTCTCCCTCCTCACCCCTTCTACTTTGACGCCCCCCTCTCCTCATAACCCCCCCCCCCCCCCGACCTTTTTCCCTGACAACCACTCCCAATTATCGGATAAGGTGGAGGAAGACCGAGTATTTTTTTTTTCTTTTCTTTTAATAAGTAGTCGTTGTTGTTAATGCCGTTATTAGTGTTTTTTTCTTCATATTTTCTCTATGAATTTTCTTTCTTTGTTTTCTATCGATTTTTTTAAATATTTTATTTGATCTTTTTTAGCTTTTCTTCGTCTAATTTGTTGATTTTTTTTCCAGGTATGGTGTGCATCTCCGTGTGTTCTCCACATTCAATTCTCACCCCATTTTCTGACGATTTAGCAGGTAAAGTAAGTTACACACATGATATTCAAATATTTGCATGCACGTGTATATCTAACCATCTACCAAACTACTTATCTATTATGTATGTATGTATATGCGTGTGTGCGTGTACACACATACACACACACACACACACACACACACACACACACACACAACACACACAACACACACATATATATATATATATATATATATATATATAGTATATATATATATATATATATATATATATATATATATTATATATATATATATATATATATATATATATATATATATATCTATATATATATCTATATCTATATCTATATCTATCTATCTATCTATCTATATCTATCTATATATATATATAATATATATATATATATATATATATATATATATTATATATATATACACATATATATACATATATTTATTCTCTCTCTACATCTATCCATCTGTGTATATCTCTAAATTTTATCATTTTTTTTACGCTCTCCTTATTTTCCAAACCATTATCTACCCAGTCTCTCCTTTTTTTCTTTCTTTTTATTCGACTTCCATCACCGCTCAATTTCTTTTGGGTGGTGATAGATCGAATTTTTCTTTTTCTACCTATCACGCGTTTCCTCCATTTATCTTTCTCTCCTACCTCTCTACTTCCTATTCCTCCCCCCCCCACCCCCTTCCCACTCTCATTATGGTAGCTGATGATACCTGATATTAATTGCTCTCTTGATTTATTTATTTATATGTTAATGATAATCACTAAACCGCTATTAGTTAATGAGTGACGCATTAAGGGCTTTTTCATAGTCAATACACTAATGGTTGCCATAGAGTAAGAAAAATGATAATGTGAATCTACAAGGTTATATAAATGGTATTCGTTATGGGCGATCATGGTGTTGGTTGGGGTCGAAAGTTAATGTTCATCTAATGGTTGTTTTAGATAGGAGATGGTTGTTATAGACGATGTGTAATTGTGTTTGGCTTTATAGATAGAATTCGTTATGTCAGTTCATGGTTGCTGTTCGAGCTAAGATAATTGATATTATTTTAGTTTTTTTATTATCTTTTGGGTTAGATGAATATGATTTTATGGTCGGGACGCCTTATAGTAGTTTATGGTTTCTTCAAGTTCACCCATTGGTTGCTGACGAATTTAGAAAACAACGTTATAAATGCACTCGGCTTTATAACTGACATTCATTATGGTAGTTCACGGCTGCTGGTTGAGTTCTGATATTGATTAAATGATAAACATAAACGCCAATAGCTA
>NW_020868682.1:235355-237855 GCF_003789085.1 Penaeus vannamei
AACGCCTCGTCCCTAAATCTCGACCGAACCACACAAACCCACGCGTAGCATTACACGCACGCCTCCGACATCTCCACTCCCTGTAAATATATAACGACGGTTGAAATATCACCAAGAATTTAAGGTGAACTTTCCGTAAAATAATGAATACCCAATAATTGATAAATAAGATAAAATAAGATAAAAGATAAACATGTCTACAACGAGGTAATTCCATAACTAAGCCCCATAGTATCCTTAACTTCCTCATCTCCTCCCAATTGTGATCTTGTATCGTCAGCTGATAACCAACCAGAAATGCGAACAGACCACCCGCAGAGAAGAGATCCCCGACGAGACGAGAGACGAAGAGAAGAGAAGGCTGAAAGAGAGAGCGTGCGAGAGAAGGGAGAGAGGGAGAGAGGGAGAAGAGCGGTGAGAGAGAGACCGAGAGACGCACCGGAGGGGGGGAGAGAGAGGAGAGATCAGATCCAGAGACACGCAGAACAGGGATCGAGAGAGAGAGATTACCCGATTTATGAGAGAGATGATGAGAAAGAGAGACGCAGAGAGATTAAAATGGAAATATGGTAGCTTTAAAAAAGGAATAAAATTGGTAGGTTTCAGAAATGTCTTGTTTGCTCTCTGCTTGTCCACATCCACCATTGTCCGCTATGTAAAGGTAATGTGCACATTGTTATGTTTATAAGGGCGTGTAAAGGTGTGTGTGTGTGTGTGTGTGTGTGTGTGTGCCTGTTGTGTGTGTGTGTGTGTGGTGTGTGTGTGTGTGTGTGTGTATGTGTATGTGTGTGTGTCGTGTGTTGCGTTTATTAATTTCACAAAAAACAGATGACAAGATTAGAGATAAAAACAAAATCACATAACACTCGTTAAGTGCAAAATAGATGTTTGTAAATAAAATGACAATTTCTCCCAAGGAATGATAAAACTATCAAAGTAAGATTTGTCATAGCCACCAAATCAAGGTTTAGTTCGTCAATATTTTCGATTCACATGATCTCTCTTAAGTTTCCGAAAAGAGTAAGCTACGTCAGGATCGGTGGTGGTTAATATCTAATCGAAATATGTTTATAGAGTGGCATTTTGATCTCTTCATTATGTTAATCAATTTTGTCTGTGTTTCCACTCATTTATTTGGCGTCCAGACTTCTAACAGTCCAAATTATGATTATATAAACTAGTTTACCCTCAAATTTCCTTATTCACAGAAAACGATAGCCTTTCAAAGTATTTATAGAAAATGTAATAAAATTCAAGGGTGGTCTTCTTCATTTTGATAGATTTCCTCTGCGCGAAATAAAAATAGAGAGGAGAGTGTGATAGGAAGCTAATAAATAAAAAATAAGGCTCTTGTTAATTTAGAAAATAGATGATACACTAGCGGACAGGTTCCCTACCTAAGGTCCAAGGAATACTTTCTGGGGTCCATAGAGCAACATGAAAATCATAACTTTGAATCAAACTGGATTTTATCCCACCTACAGTACCTAGAGATAATTTTCTCTCCCATGTCAATAAATTGGAATCTGTCCATGCAGTATTCTTGTCCTATCGCTGTTGGCACTATTATACTATTCGTAACTAGCAATAACGATATAAAAAGATGGCAATCGCTGAACGGGGCCATGAAAATCATTACATATTCTTTCTTCTTTTATACGGTTTTAGACTTTTGAGTAGTCTGTATCCCCTCATTATATATTCGTCGGCCGCCATGGGTACGGAAACTGCACGCTCACATAGACATTAACCCTTTCCATCCATATACACAAATATTCACATTTTTTTTTTTATATATATGCATACATTCAGGTACTTACAGACATGTACACAAACGCACACTAGAAAAGATTGAGAAGGACTCCCATTTAGATCATAAGCACAGGCAAGCACCCTATTAGTTAACAGTAACTACCGATATCCCAATTCTTACATCGGGAAAACAAGCTGACGAGTCATCTAATTTATGTTCTCTACTCAACTGCTGTTTCAGACAATAATCCTCGCAGATATTCCTCTCCAAAATATGCTATTTTAAAGAAATCAAAACTGCAGAGTGAGGGCTTGTTTTGACATCATACACTATTTTCATCATTATGATTATTAATTTTCTTCAAACTTATCAGTTACACGGTTCAGTCTGGAAGGAATGACAGATATAAAATAAATAGTGTAAAAACTGCCTGCACCCATTTATATTTACAATTTTACTTATATTGTTTTATTTTACTCCACCGGGCGCTTTTCATGTCTTTCAGCCGGGAGGTTGCAATCAGATGAGCAGTTTTGACTCCCTTTTGCAGATTCGAACTCGCGATCGCGGGTTTCGAATCTGGCGCCCTTACCCACTCGGCCACGGTGACGATGGGGGGGGGGGGTGGAGCAATAGGTATTTATCAAAACATATCTTTGGCCACGCGCGTCCGTATGTGTTTTTCTGTATTGTTTGTATATATTTGGGAATGTGTGCTCGCTTGTTTGAGTGTGTGTGTGTGTGTGT
>NW_020868682.1:242855-248350 GCF_003789085.1 Penaeus vannamei
CACACACACACACACACACACACACACACACACTCACCACACACACTCACACACACACACTCACACACACACACACACACACACACACACACATACATAACAACTTTTCTACCCTGTGATAGGTTCGTATTTGCTATAACGAATAACTGATTTAAAGAATTCTGACAGAT
Source organism: Penaeus vannamei (assembly GCF_003789085.1). Classification (NCBI taxonomy): domain Eukaryota; kingdom Metazoa; phylum Arthropoda; class Malacostraca; order Decapoda; family Penaeidae; genus Penaeus; species Penaeus vannamei. Next base: position 243,026 of record NW_020868682.1, read on the forward strand.
TTCTGCTGTATGGATATATGATTTTATTTTAGACAGTTAGACAGGTATACATGCATATCTATCTATCTATGTATCTATACATGTATATATATACATATATATATATATATATATATATATATATATATATATATATATATATATATATATATATATATATATATATATATATATATATATACATACACACACATGTATGTATAGATATATGTATATATACACACATATATATATATATATATATATATATATATATATATATATATATATATATATATATGTTGTGTGTGTGTGTGTGTGTGTGTGTGTGTGTGTGTGTGTGTGTGTGTGTGTGGATATATGAATAAATAAATAGATATATAGATAGATATATAGAAGGAAGAAGAGGAGAGAGAGAGGAGAGAGGAGAGAGAGAGAGAGAGAGAGAGAGAGAGAGAGAGAGAGAGAGAGAGAGAGAGAGAGAGAGAGAGAGAGAGAGAGAGAGAGAAAGATCGAGAGAAAGATCGAGAGATCGAGACCGAGAGAGAGAGAGAGAGAAAGATCGAGAGAGAGAAAGATCGAGAGATCGAGATCGAGAGAGAAAGAGAAAGAGAGAAAAGAAAGAAAAAGCCTACCCGGATGTCACAACGAAAATCCCGACAGCACAGCAACAACACCACAACATCCAAGCCTTTGACATTTCCAGACATAACAAAAACCTCCGGTGAAGTGACCTCAATCCAAAAAGATAATAACTGAACACGAGTCATTTTAGATTCAAATTTACAAGACGTACCTTGTAAGTACAGTTCTAATATGTACTTAAAATATGTTATATTATACAGTTCTAATATGTTCCCGGAAGTACAGTTCTAATATGTACTTATAATATGTTATATTATACAGTTCTAATATGTTCTCGGCTGTACAGTTTTAATGTGCGATGGAATCTTCAGGTACATCGTGTTACAAGCAGTACTGTACAATAAGATCGCCATCTCTCTCAACAGTACATTGTACGGTTTGTACTAATGTACCACTTCAGGTACGTTCACCACAAGTAAGTAAAGACATGTTAAGTAGCAGTAAGTAGTACAGCGGTTCTATCATATTGTATAGTGTGTGTTTTTTTTTTACTATTGTGTAGTGAAAACAAGTGGTTATGTCTCTGGTTGTTTGGAAATAGTCTGGTTAAGGAGGAATAAACTTAATCAAAAAGAAAAGAAGGAAAGAATGCATAAGGAGAAAAATAGTGATAATAATAATGATAATGATAATACGAAAGACGAAAAGAAGAAGAAAAAAGGAAGAAAAGAAGAAAAGAAGAGAGAAAAAAAAAAATGACTTGCGGATCTATATCTATATTTCTAGGAAATATACAAGATTCTTAAGGAAGGTCCGAAATACAGCTGATATAAGTGTATACTGTATTTCTACCCATGCATTGTATTTTCATATACACTCTATTCACAACGAAAAATCTCATACAAACACGGAAACTATATAGTGGAATTACGCTGAACTTCAACGATTAGAACTCACCGGATGTGTAACAGCTGTTTGAACTAAAAAAAAAAAAAAAAAAAAAAAAAAAAAAAAAAAAAAAAAAAAATCCCATGTTTACTTTACTATTCTTTTTATTTGCTTTTACATCTCAGGCTAAAATACAGTTACTGCTAATATTAGTAAATATTAAATTGTATATAGTAGTAAAGTAGCTATACATCATGTAAATAGCGTTAATAATGACTTATTACTTACATAATTACTTGAGAAACGATTCATTAAAAAATAACTTAATCTAATGTAGTTTGAATAGCTTTTTGTTTATGGCAGCACCATTTCATAATAAAAAAAAAAAAAAAAATTGTATGTATAATACTCTTCAGAACCTTTAAAAATATCCAAGTATCTTTATTTTACATCTATACCCCCCTCTCTCCGTTTTCTGTTGCACACCGAAAACCTAAATTGTCAACAAGATCATTTCAGAATTAAGTGTCCTTTTTAATACTTTAAAAGTGTGCACAACATTCTCTCTCCCCATAAACGTTTTTTTTTTTTTTTTTCTCTTAAAGTTATAGTAAAAGCCATTAACAGCCACTCTATACTTTTGTGAAGATTTTTTTTTTTTAGGAAACTATTGTTGTTCATAATTGTGTTTTGGGGTAGTCGCTTAGGGGGAAGGGGGGGAAAGGGGGGGGGTAAATGCGTTTATTTTATCTTATTGTGTTTATTATTATTATCATTATATTATTATTATTATCATTATTATTATATATTATTATTATTATTAATTCTTCTCTCTCTTCTTCTTCTTATAGTATTATTGTTATTATTATTAGTATTGTTATATTATTATTATTATTATTATTATTATTATTATTATTATTATTATTATATTATTTTATTTATTGTAATTACTATTATTATTTATTATTATTATTATTATTATTATTATCATTATAAATATTGTTCTTCTTGTTCTTATTATTTTTATTTATTATTATTATTATTATTATTATTATATTGTTATCACCATTTATTTTTATATATAATTTTTAAGAATGTCACCTTGTACAACCTTTTTTATATTATGTTGTTTGTTTTGATATGTCTTTTATTACGAACAAAAGAACTTTTTGTATATATCTTCGATGGGAAAAGAATTATGATTAAAATATAACTATTAACGGATAAGGAATTCGATACTATCGCGCATTATAAACAGAAAAAACACGAAAACAAAAACAAAAAAACGAGACCAAAACAAACTAAAAAACACAAACACAAACAAACAGAAAAACAAAGAAAAATAACATAAACACTCAAACACAGAAAAAACAGAAACAAAAAACATAAACACAACACACAAAGAAAACAGAAAAAACAAAGACAAAAAACACTAACACAAACAGAAAAAAAACACAAACACACAAAGAAAAAATCACAGTCTACACAGTACCGAGAATTTTCCTATGACGACACCAAAACCGAAAACAAGGTCACGTCACTGTCAGATTCCCCCCCCACCCCCCCACCCCCCTGCCCCTTTCAGAGTGACGTGAATCCCCACCTGATTTTTAGTATAACGAGTGTCACTCCAACTCTGACGTGAGCAGGAGGAGGGGGGCGAGAGGGATGGGATTAGGGAGGGGGGGGGAGAGGGATGGGGGGGGAGGGGGATTAGGGGTAGGGGAGAGGGGAGGGTTGGGATTAGGGAGGGGGGAGGAGGGGATGGGATTAGGGGAGGGGAAGAAGGGGATGGGGGATTAGGGAAGGGGAGGGAAAGGATGGGGATTAGCGGGAGGGAGGGTGGGGATGGAGGGAGGGGGAGGGAGAGGGATAAGAAGGGAGGGCGGGGAGAGGGATAAGAGGGGATGGGGGAGGGGGAGGAGGAAGAATGGATTAGGGGAGGGAGAGGAGTGGTGGGGGTTAGGGAGGGAAGGGGGAGGGGATGGGGATTAGGGGGGGGAGGGAGGGGAATGGGATTAGAGGAGGAGGGGGAGGAGGGAAGTGGGGATTAGGGGAGGGATGGGGATTTTTGGGGAGGGATGGGAGGGGGATGGGGATTTAGGGAGAGGAGGGGATGGGGTGGGGATTAGTGGGGGGGATTAGGGAGGGGGGAGGGAGAGGGAAGGATAAGGGGAGGGGGGAAGGAGGGATGGGATTAGGGGGGAAGAGGGGGAGGCGAAGGATAAGGGGATGGGGATAGGGCGAGGAGGGGTAGGGATGGGTATTAGGGGAGGGGAGAAGGGTGGGGATTAGGGAGCAGGTGGAGGGGAGGGTTGAGTGATTTCCTTTGGAGAAAATCGGGGTCTTGAATTAATCATCTGCCGTTTCCTTATCGAGTTATCAAAGGCGGGATCAAAGTGGACTTTCTGATCATGTGAGTCTCTTGGCGAAACTGAAGGTCACGGATTGTTTTGAATAAAGGAATTTGTTTATTTCTTTTATTTTGTTTATTATTGATTTTTTTTTTGCTTTTTCTATCTTTTATTCTTATTTATTTATTTATTATTTGTTATTATTATTATCATTATTATTATCATTATCATTATTATTATTGTTGTTTGTAGTTGTTTGTTGTTGTTGTTATTATTTTTTGTTTACTTTAATGTGCTTGGCATACTATTCCTCAAAATTCTCATGAGGAGACGTGGCAGACAGTTAAAATATATCAGATACAATTCTACCTTGGGGCAAAGTATAGTGTATCATTCTGTAAATTCTGTCTGAGTAATATTTTGAACAGTAATGGATATATGTGTGTGTGTATGTGTATATATATAATATATTATATTATATATATATATATATATATATATATATATATTATATATATATTTATTATAATGAGATGTGAGTGACGAGGTGACTGAGCGAAGTGAGTGAGTGAGAGTAGAGAGGGAGAAAGAAAGGGAGAAGGGAGAGGGAGAAAAGAGAGAGAGGGAGAGGGAGAAAGAGAGAGGGAGAAAGGGAGAGGGAGAAAGAGAGAGGGAGAAAGAGAGAGGGAGAAAGAGAGAGGGAGAAGAGAGAGGAGAAAAGAGAGAGGGAGAAGACTTGAGAGCGAAGAAGTGAGAGACGAGTGACGGAGAGAAGAGAGACGAGGAGACGAGAGAGACTGAGAGAGAGATGATCCGAGACGAGAGAGAGAGCAGGAGAGAGAGATAGAGAGAGAGATAGAAATTAGAGATATATAGATAGAGTATGAGACCCGAGGGGAGCAGAGATAATAAAGACCGAGCATAAGTCCCCATCTCGCAGAAACAAAAAACGTTCGCAAGATAAAGCGCATTCCCACATTGAGTACCCCTAGTACGAGACAGTAACCCGGTCACATAATCAAAATTGAGCGATAGGCTTAAAAACCACACCTCAAACAAAAAACAACAACAAACATTTAACCAACAAAAACCACAACAAAACAGTAACAACAACAATCAACAAACCTACATTAACACACAACAAACAAAACATTAACAACTATCTATATCAGATTTCCATAACAACAAAACATGTAATAACCTATACAACAAAACCCAGCTAGCCAACCCTCATATATCCCCCATTAACAAAACTAACATATCAGCACCTCCTCTCCACACACTACCCAGAGAAACAATTACCACATCATACAAACATACCAAAACAGTGGCGAAAAAAAAACAAACAATAAAACAGTAACAACAACAACAAGAACACACAATAAAACAGTAACACATCAACAACCCCAACACAACTTAGTAACAAACAACAACAACAACAAAAAACCCTAACCCGGTTACCGTATAGAGCGAAGTAACAACAACAACAATAAACAACAAACAAGCACCAGACCCATGG
>NW_020868682.1:248533-256033 GCF_003789085.1 Penaeus vannamei
GAGAGAGAAGGAGAGGGGAGAGAGAGAGGGAGAGGGAGAGAGAGAGAGAGAGGGAGATGAGATGATGAGAGAGGGAGAGAGAGAGAGAGAGGGAAGAGAGAAAGAGGGGGAGAGAGAGAGAGGAGAGGGAGAGAAGAGAGAGAGAGAGAGAGGAGAGAAGAGAGAGAGGGAAAGAGAGAAGAGAGGAGAGAGAGAAAAGAGAGAGGGGGAGAGGAGAGAGAGAGAGAGAGAGAGAGAGAGGGCCGAGAGAGAGAGAGAGAGAGAAAGAGAGAGAGAGGAGAGAGAGAGAGAGAGAGAGAGAGAGGGAGAGAGAGAGAGAGAGGGAGAAAGAAAGAGAAAGGAAAGAAGAAGAAAGAGACAAAGAGAAAGAGATAAGGAGAGAGAGAGAGAGAGAGAGAAAGAGAACATACATACATGCATGCATTAAGATTTATGTAGGTATATAGATGCCGCCAAAAATAAGTTACATTATGAAGGTGCATTGCGAATCCAACTGACTGAATATTAAGCAATTATCAAGTCAGCGTAGCAACAGTGTCTGGCTTGCAACTCAATTTAATTAAGCAATGATACTAGCAGTAACTTGGCGATAATGCAACGTATCACGACCTTTCGGTTTTCTTTTCAGTGTATCTCGTCAACGAAACAAAGAACCCGAGGTGCAATACGACCTATATTAGCACTAAAGCAACTTAGCTAAAAGCCAGTGCAACATTGCAATCTAGTATGACAGCACAGCAGCATCGCGGTTTTCGGAGATGAGCTCAGGCTATTAGACATTAAATTTCAAGCTGTTAGTCACGCGACGTCGGCCAGGACAACTTGCATCTTGACTTTGCTTTTGCTTCGAGTGGGTTTTCATTTTTAAGGCGGAGCAAATTTTTGAACAGAGTTTAGACATTTTACTTGCATTTAGTTGGCTATCGTGTTCAGATTTAGAGGGGACGTACGTGTGTGTGTGTGTATGTGTGTGTGTGTGTGTGTGTGTGTGTGTGTGTGTGTGTGTGTGTGTGTGTGTGTGTGTGTTTGTGTGTGTTATGCGTTTTTGATAAACAGTAGGAAACTGTAAACCTTCATTTTTTTTGTTGAGATGAAAAGGTAGAAATGAGAGAAAGATAAGGAAAATAAAACAACAAAAAAGAGCAAGAGAAAGAATTAGAAAGACTGAATAATAATAAAAAAAAAAAAAAACAGAGATTAAGTAAGACCAGAGAAGGCAGCTATTCGACTTTTCTCTCTTCCAAACCTTTCTTTCTTCCAGCTAATAGACTCTTTCCCAACAGCTAAGACTATTCCAACAGCTAAAAGACTCTTTCATAACAGCTAAAAAATTCTTTTCCAACAGCAAAAAGACTTTTCCAACAGTTGGAAGACTCTCTCCCAACAGCTATAATACTCTTTCCGAACAGCATAGAGACTCTTCCAACAGCTAAAAGACTTTTCCATCATTTAAAAAACTCTCTCCCAACAGATAAAAGACTTTTCCATCAGTTAAAAAACTCTCTCCCAACAGTTAAAAGACTCTTTTCCAACAGTTAAAAGACTTTTCCAACAGATAAAAGACTCTTTTCCAACAGTTAGAAGACTTTCCCAACAGCTAAAAGACTTTCCCAACAGCTAAAAGACTTTTCCAACAGCTAAAAGGCTCTTTTCCAACAGCAAAAAGACTTTCCCAACAGCTAAAACACTCCCAACAGCTGAAAGGCTCTTTCCCGACAGCTGAAAGGCTCTTTCCCGACAGCTGAAAGGCTCTTTCCCGACAGCTAAAAGACCCTTTCCCAACAGCTGAAAGACTTTCCCCACAGCTGAAAGGCTCTTTCCCGATAGCTGAAAGGCTCTTGCCCGACGGCTAAAAGGCTCTTTCCCAACAGCTGAAAGGCTCTATCCCGACGGCTAAAAGGCTCTTTCCCGACAGCTAAAAGACTCTTTCCCAACAGCTGAAAGGCTCTTTCCCAACAGCTGAAAGGCTAAAAGGCTCTTTCCCGACGGCTAAAAGGCTCTTTCCCAACAGCTGAAAGGCTCTTTCCCGACAGCTAAAAGCCTCTTTCCCGACAGCTGAAAGATTCTTTCCAAACAAAAAAAGGCTCTTTCCCAACAGCTGAAAGGCTCTTTCCCACACAGGCGAGCTGAAAGGCTCTTCCCAACAGCTGTTCTTTCCCAACAGCTGAAAGGCTCTTTCCCAACAGCTGAAAGGCTCTTTCCCAACAGCGCTCTTTCCCAACAGCTGAAAGGCTCTTTCCCAACAAGCTGAAAGGCTTTTCCCAACAGCTGAAAGGCTCTTTCCCAACAGCTGAAAGGCTCTTTCCCGACAGCTGAAAGACTCTTTCCCGACAGCTGAAAGACTCTTTCCCAACAGCTGAAAGGCTCTTTCCCGACAGCTAAAAGCCTCTTTCTCGACAGCTGAAAGATTCTTTCCCGACAGCTGAAAGACTCTTTCCCAATAGCTGAAAGGCTCTTTTCCGACGGCTAAAAGGCTCTTTCCCAACAGCTGAAAGGCTCTTTCGACGGCTAAAAGGACGCTTGAAAGGCTCTTTTCCAACAGCTGAAAGGCTCTTTCCCAAACAGCTGAAAAGGCTCTTCCGGCGACGGCTAAAAAGGCTCTCACTTTTCGAACGGCTAAAAGCTTCTTTCCCCAACAGCTGAATCAGTGCTAAAACTCTTTCCCGAACAAGCTGAAAGGCTCTTTCCCAACAGCTAAAAGCCTCTTTCCCGACAGCTGAAAGATTCTTTCCGCAGGGGCTTTGAAAGCTGAGCAGCTGGGCCTTTCCCCAACAGCTGAAAGCGGCTGAAAGACTCTTTCCCAACAGCTGAAAAGGCTCTTTCCCGACAGCTGAAAGCTTCTTTCCCACAGCTGAAAGGCTCTTTTCGACGAAGCTGAAGAGACATCTTTCCCGACAGATGTAAAGACTCGTTTTACCAACATAGCTCTCCCGACAGCTGAAAGGGGTTCTTTCCACGACAGCTGAAAGGCTTTCTTTCCCGACATTGACATCTGAAAGGCTCTTTCTCGACAGCTGAAAGGCTCTTTCCCGACAGCTGAAAGGCTCTTTACCAAGACAACAGCTGAAAGACTTTCCCGAACAGCTGGAAGACTTTTCCCCAGGACCCGACAGCTGAAAGACTCTATCCCGACAGCTGAAAGGCTCTTTCCCAACAGCTGAAAGGCTCTTTCCCGACAGCTGAAAGACTTTCCCAACAGCTGAAAGGCTCTTTCCCGACAGCTGAAAGGCTCTTTCCCGACACAGGGCTGAAATCTTTCCAGACAGCTGAAGGGCTCTTTCCCGACAGCTGAAAGGTTCTTTCCCGACAGCTGAAAGGCTTTTCCCCAACAGCTGAAAGGCTCTTTCCCAACAGCTGAAAGGCTCTTTCCCGACAGCTGAAAGGCTCTTTCCCAACAGCTGAAAGGCTCTTTCCGACAGCTGAAAGGCTCTTTCCGACAGCTGAAAGTCCCGACAGCTGAAAGGACTCTTTCCCAACAGCTGAAAGGGCTCTTTCCGACAGCTAAAAGCCTCTTTCCGACAGCTTCTTTTCCGACAGTGAAAGATCTTTCCCAACAGTAAAGACTCTCTTTCCCAAACAGCTGAAAGGCTCTTTCCCGACGGCTAAAAGGCTCTTTCCCACAGCTGAAGCTCTTTCCCCAACAGCTGAAAGGCTCTTTCCAAGCTGAAAGGCTCTTTCCCAAAGCTGAAAGGCTCTTTCCCGACGGCTAAAAGGCTCTTTGAGCTAAAAGGCTCTTTCCAACAGCTGAAAAGCTCTTTCCCGACAAGCTGAAAGGCTCTTTCCAACAGCTAAAGGCTCTTTCCCGACAGCTCTTTCCCAACAGCTGAAAGGCTCTTTCCCAACAGCTGAAAGGCTCTCTCCCGACAGCTGAAAGGCTCTTTCATAACAGCTGAAAGGCTCTTTTCCGACAGCTAAAAGCCTCTTTCCCGACAGCTGAAAGATTCTTTCCCAACAGCTGAAAGGCTCTTTCCCGACAGCTGAAAGACTCTTTCCCAACAGCTGAAAGACTCTTTCCCAACAGCTGAAAAGCTCTTTCCCGACAGCTGAAAGGCTCTTTCCCAACAGCTGAAAGGCTCTTTCCCGACAGCTGAAACTCACCCAACAGCTGAAAGATTACAGCTGAAAGTTCCCGACAGCTGAAAGGCATGACATCTGAAAGGCTCTTTCTCGACAGCTGAAAGGCTCTTTCCCGACAGCTGAAAGGCTCTTTCCCGACAGCTGAAAGGCTCTTTACCAACAGCTGAAAGACTTTCCCAACAGCTGGAAGACTTTCCCGACAGCTGAAAGACTCTATCCCGACAGCTGAAAGATCCCGACAGCTGAAAGGCTCTTTCCCAACAGCTGAAAGGCTCTTTCCCGACAGCTCTTTCCCAACAGCTGAAAGGCTCTTTCCCGACAGCTGAAAGGCTCTTTCCCGACAGCTGAAAGGTTCTTTCCAGACAGCTGAAGGGCTCTTTCCCGACAGCTGAAAGGCTTCTTTCCGACAGCTGAAAGGCTTTTCAAAGGCTCTTTCCCGACAGCTCTTTCCCCAACAGCTGAAAGACAAAGGCTCTTTCCCGACAGCTGAAAGGCTCTTTCCCGACAGCTGAAAGGCTCTTTCCCGACAGCTGCTCTTTCCGACAGCTGAAAGGCTTTTTCCGACAGCTGAAAGGCTCTTTCCCGACAGCTGAAAGGCTCTTTCCCGACAGCTGAAAGGCTCTTTCCCGACAGCTGAAAGGCTCTTTCCCGACAGCTGAAAGGCTCTTTTGAAAGGCTCTTTCCCGACAGCTGAAAGACTTTCCCGACAGCTGAAAGGCTCTTTCCCGACAGCTGAAAGAATCTTTCCCAACAGCTGAAAGACTCTTTCCCAACAGCTGAAAGACTCTTTCCCAACAGCTGAAAGGCTCTTTCCCGATAGCTGAAAGACTTTCCCAAAAGCTGAAAGGCTCATTCCCAACAGCTGAAAGGCTCTTTCCCGACAGCTGAAAGGCTCTTTCCCGACAGCTGAAAGACTTTCCCAACAGTTGAAAGGCTTTTCCCGACAGCTGAAAGGCTCTTTCCCGACAGCTTCCCGACAGCTGAAAGGCTCTTTCCCGACAGCTGAAAGTTCTTTCCCGACAGCTGAAAGGCTCTTTCCCGACAGCTGAAAGGCTCTTTGACAGGCTCTTTTCCCGACAGCTGAAAGGCTCTTCCCGACAGCTGAAAGCTCTTTCCGACAGCTGAAAGCTCTTTCCCGACAGCTGAAAGGCTCTTTCCCGACAGCTGAAAGGCTCTTTCCCAACAGCTGAAAGGCTCTTTCCCGACAGCTGAAAGGCTCTTTCCGACAGCTGAAAGTCTCTTTCCCGACAGCTGAAAGGCTCTTTCCCGACAGAAAGCTGAAAGGCTCTTTTGAAAAGGCTCTTTTCCAACAGTTGAAAGGCTCTTTTCCGACAGCTGAAAGGCTCTTTCCCGACAGCTGAAAGGCTCTTTCCCGACAGCTGAAAGGCTCTTTCCGACAGCTGAAAGGCTCTTTACAGCTGAAAGCTCTTTCCCGACAGCTGAAAGGCTCTTTACCTTTCCCGACAGCTGAAAGGCTCTTTCCCGACAGCTGAAAGACTCTTTCCCGACAGCTGAAAGGCTCTTTCCCAACAGCTGAAAGGCTCTTTCCCGACAGCTGAAAGGCTCTTTCCCGACAGCTGAAAGACTTTCCCGACAGCTGAAAGGCTCTTTCCCCGAAAAAGGTCTTTCCCGACAGCTCTTTCCCGACAGCTGAAAGGCTCTTTCCCGACAGCTGAAAGGCTCTTTCCCGACAGCTGAAAGGCTCTTTCCCGACAGCTGAAAGGCTCTTTCCCGACAGCTGAAAGGCTCTTTCCCGACAGCTGAAAAGGCTCTTTCCCGACAGCTGAAAGGCTCTTTTCCCGACAGCTGAAAGGCTCTTTCCCGACAGCTGAAGGCTCTTTCCCGACAGCTGAAAGGCTCTTTCCCGACAGCTGAAAGGCTCTTTCCCGACAGCTGAAAGGCTCTTTTCCGACAGCTGAAAAGGCTCTTTCCCGACATGAAAGGCTCTTTAGCTCTCTTTCCCGACAGCTGAAAGGCTCTTTCCCGACAGCTGAAAGGCTCTTTCCCGACAGCTGAAAGGCTCTTTCCCGACAGCTGAAAATTTCCCGACAGCCTCTTTCCCGACAGCTGAAAGGCTTTCCCCGACAGCTGAAAGGCTCTTTCCCCGACAGCTGAAAGGCTCTTTCCCGACAGCTGAAAGGCTTTTCCCGACAGCTGAAAGGCTCTTTCCCGACAGCTGAAAGGCTCTTTCCCGACAGCTGAAAGGCTCTTTCCCGACAGCTGAAAGGCTCCCGACAGCTGAAAGGCTCTTTTGCTCTTTCCCGACAGCTGAAAGGCTCTTTCCCGACAGCTGAAAGGCTCTTTCCCGACAGCTGAAAGACTTTCCCAAGAAAGGCTCTTTCCCGACAGCTGAAAGGCTCTTTCCCGACAGCTGAAAGGCTCTTTCCCGACAGCTGAAAGGCTCTTTCCGACAGCTGAAAGGCTCTTTCCCGACAGCTGAAAGGCTCTTTCCCGACAGCTGAAAGCTTTCTGAAAGGCTCTTTCCCGACAGCTGAAAGGCTCTTTCCCGACAGCTGAAAGGCTCTTTCCCGACAGCTGAAAGGCTCTTTTCTGAAAGGCTCTTTCCCGACAGCTGACTCTTTCCCAACAGCTGAAAGGCTCTTTTGCTTCCCGACAGCTGAAAGCTCTTTCCCGACAGCTGAAAGACTTTCCCAACAGCTGAAAGGCTCTTTCCACAGCGAAGCTGAAAGGCTCTTTCCCGACAGCTGAAAAACTTTCCCGACAGCTGAAGGCTCTTTCCCGACAGCTGAAAGGCTCTTTCCCGACAGCTGAAAGGCTCTTTCCCGACAGCTGAAAGGCTCTTTCCCGACAGCTGAAAGGCTCTTTCCCGACAGCTGAAAGGCTCTTTCCGACAGCTGAAAGGCTCTTTTCCCAACAGCTGAAAGGCTCTTTCCAACAGCTGAAAGGAAACCGACAGCTGAAAGGCTCTTTCCCGACAGCTGAAAGACTTTCCCAACAAAAGGCTCTTTCTGAAAGACTTTCCCAACAGCTGAAAGCTCTTCCCGACAGCTGAAAGCTCTTTCCCGACAGCTTCTTTCGCTCTTTCCCGACAGCTGAAAGGCTCTTTCCCGACAGCTGAAAGACTCTTTCCCAACAGCTGAAAGACTCTTTCCCAACAGCTGAAAGACTCTTTCCCAACAGCTGAAAGACTTTCCCAACAGCTGAAAAATAGCTGAAAGACTTTTCCCAAAGCTGAAAGGCTCATTCCCAACAGCTGAAAGGCTCTTTCCCGACAGCTGAAAGGCTCTTTCCCGACAGCTGAAAGACTTTCCCAACAGTTGAAAGGCTTTTCCCGACAGCTGAAAGGCTCTTTCTGAAAGACTCTTTCCCGACAAATGAAAGGCTCTTTCCCGACAGCTAAAAGACTCTTTCCCGACAAATGAAAGGCTCTTTCCCGACAGCTAAAAGACTCTTTTCCAACAG
>NW_020868682.1:261033-271033 GCF_003789085.1 Penaeus vannamei
GGAACCTTCGCTATGACAATCCTCTGGGCTGCGAAGACTGCGGTTGCCACACACCGGGAACCATAGGCGGCGTGGCTTCCTGCGACTCCGAGACGGGCCAGTGCTTCTGCAAACCCGGAGTCACAGCGCGCAGGTGCAACGAATGCCGCGACGGAACCTTCAACCTCCTGGACAATAACCTCTTCGGCTGCTCAGACTGTGGCTGCAACCAGGGCGGCTCCGTTGACAACGTCTGCGATAAGATCAGTGGCCAGTGCCGCTGCAAACCGAGGGTCACCGGCCAGAGGTGCGACGAGGTACTGAAATTGCATTACTTCCCGACGCTCTACCAGCTGAAGTACGAGGCCGAGGACGGACACACGCCGCAAAACACCGCCGTCAGGTGCGGTACCAACAGGACTCTTCTTGTGTGTTAATTATTTTATTCATAATTGATGAATGAGGGCAAGAGTGTCCAGAGGTGTTCTCAGACCAAGTGCCAAAAAGGGCCTTCGTTAGATTGTAACAAACTTTTAACCATAACTTAAACTTCAACATTCGTGTCAACTTTATAGATGAAAGTTTAAACTAACAAAACATTTGATAAACGAATTTTCGGACAATCGGACTGAGAATACCTCTGGATGCGCATGCCTGCAAATGCTATGTGCTTCACGTATTGTAGAAGATTATGCACTTTATGTTTACTGATAGCAATTACCTTTTTCAGGTTTGGATACGACGAGGAGGTTTTCCCAGGATACTCGTGGAGGGGCTACGCCGTTTTCTCCGACATCCAGAAGGAAATCATTCATGAAGTGTACATCGAGAAGCCGTCCCTCTATCGCATGCTGATGTACTACCGTAACCCGAGTTCTAGGACGATTGTCGGCACGATCAAGATCACGCCAGACAACCCTAGTGACACGGAACAGGTGCGACAAATTGTTATTATTATGATTATTTTATTACTCATGTGATTAACGTTGCCTGACCATTTGAATAATCTTACTTAACCAACTGCTGCCTTAACCATGTAATTGACATTGGTTTCCTGTTATGTACCTGAAACTGTCCATAAAATTCATGTTGTTTATACTTGTATATCTATCGTTTGCCATGGTCATGTTCCCCATCTTTGTGAATTCGTTCGTCTCGAAGCTTCCGATATAAATAATAATTCTATCTGCAGTTATTTAATCACAATTAATGCTATCGTTATTATCATTTTTAATTATTATTGTTGTTTTGTTATCATTATTATTATTACTATTATTATCTTATAATTTTCTAAACAGGAAGACACCGTGTACTTCCTGCCAACATCAGGCCCAGAGCTCATGACCGTCGTTCGTGTCCCAGGCGATTTCCCCGTCCATCTGGTCATGAACCCTGGACGCTGGACGGTTTCCATTGTCAACAGTCAGAATCTTTTCTTGGTATGTCTTCTGTTTTCGGTTTTAAACTCATACGGAATTTTAGTTTGAGTTAACAATTCCAATGATAATAACATCTTTTCCCATTGATTTGATTAATTTATTATTATATGAAGGTAAAGAACAGCGGAGGTAATTGATATAGCATGTTTTTTTTTCTTCTGAATCAGTGAAGAAATTGGCTGTCCTTATATTTCATAGAGAAGAAACATGAATTTTGTCACTACACATATCTGAACAATTCACTTATGAGTAAATGTCGGAATGGTAAATTTCAGGACTACTTCGTACTTCTACCCGAGGCCTATTATGAAGGCACTATCCTCACGGAGAACATAACTACTGCTTGCATGATTGGCCAGGATAAGAGCGAGATGTGCCTGCATTACGCCTATCCAGATATTTTGCAATACGATTACATCTACGGCTCCGCAGGTTACAAAAGTGTCGACGGGGAACGATTAGCTGTTGACTTGTTCAGCGATGACGAGGTAGGAATTTCATGTAAACCGTTGTGCGTCGTGAAGTTGAAATGAAACAAAATATTACATGGAATTGATGGAATTGCACGCTTGCTTGCTCCTCTTCTCTCTCTCTCTTCTCTCTCTCTCTCTCTCTCTCTCTCTCTCTCTCTCTCTCTCTCTCTCTCTCTCTCTCTTCTCTCTCTCTCTCTCTCTCTCTCTCTCCTTCTTCTCACTCTCTTCCTCCTCCCCTCCCTTTCCCTTTTCCTTTCCCTTTCCCTGCCCTCCCCTCCCTCTCCTCTTCCCCTTAATTACCTGGCCCCCATTACAAGCCCTGCATTCCCTCAGATCCTGGCAGAACTGGAGACGCAGCCGATGGCATGGCTGAACCACAACCAGCCCGAGGTCCAGTACGACATTAGACTGGCCCGTGCTGGCCGGTACATTCTGCTCATCAACTACTACACTCCGTCCGGTGCAACGACCACCAACGTCATTGTGGAAACGTCGACAATGAAGGGCAGGGAGAAGGGCCGTGCCATCTTGTACGAGTGCATGTTTTCGACCACCTGCCGCCAAGCAGTCACTGATCTGAGCGGTCAAGTGGGCGTCTTCCATTTCGACAGCAACTTCATCAGTGTGGATGTCAAGGTATATATATATATATATATATATATATATATATATATATATATAATATATATATATATATATATATATATATATATATATATAGTCTGTATTTCTCTCCTCAACTAACTAACGAATTACAGATATATTGGAATATGGAAAAGCTATCACTCTATTGCGTGTTGCTATATTAACTTAAATGGACGTCCATGAATGTTGTCTGTAGTCTCAAGATTACGGCAAATATACTCAATTGTGTTTTTACTGTCATTAGATAGCTTGATAATATAGCTCAATAATATTACTGGAAATAAGGTAATGATCGTTTTTATCCTCTCTTTCAGGGCGAAACAAATACCAACATCGGAATCGACTCCATAGTGGCAGTTCCTTATGACCTGTGGCACCAAGATCTGGTGCGACCTCAGCCGAAGTGCACGCGCAAGGATGGAGTGTGCCAAGAGTCATTTTATCCATTCCCGCCTGAGACAACCAAGGTAAAGTCATTAAAGAATGTTTACCATTAAAGAATGTTTTACATCCATCCATCCATCCATCCATCCATCCATCCATCCATCCATCCATCCATCCATCCATCCATCCATCCATCCATCCATCCATCCATCCATCCATCCATCCATCCATCCATCCATCCATCCATCCATCCGATCCTCACACTCACTCACACACACAAATCACTCCCTCACACTTGTATTCAGCCACTCCCATCAGATGCAGAAATATCCAGGTCCTGTGCTCCTCTATAGGCAAAATAGGCAATTGCCTGGTTGCCAAAATCTAGGTTCTTGAGCATTTAGTTATTGGCATATAGCACAAATGGCTCATAAAATCTACTAGGCAGACTTGCAACAGTCAAGCGACTGTGTGGTATCAGTTGTACCCTTGGTATTTATTTTAGGCATACAGTTTGTATTCCTTTTATAGTTATTTGAGATTCTGTCTATTGGTTCCTAATCTTACTGTATTATTAGCAAGTTATCTATGGCGTTAGAATTGTCAATCATCATACTGAAATAGGTCCCCTATTGATAAGTACACATTATCATTATAAAGTAGCAAATGTAAATAACTAAAGAGGAATGCCACTGAGTGAGCCTTAGTCAGGTGTCATTCATCTAACAAGTTATGTATCAAGGGAATACATGCGTTTATTGACCACAGTTACTAGTCCTAGTAACTGCAGTCTAGTACTAATAACTGTTGTATGCATGAGTGAATATTTAGTTGTCAGAAACTTGTTCTTGACTAATCATTGCCCTTCTCAAAATTGAACAGGAAACTATGTAATAAATTAGATTTTTTTAAAGGATTATCCAAAACCTGAATATGATTGTTAGAGAGAAGCTCTATAGCTACATGCATACTCTTATGTTTTGCAAATTGATTTGCAGTCTAGTACTAATTAATTTGCAGTTTAGTACTAATAACTTGTATGCATGTGTGAATATTTAGTTCAGTCAGAAACTTGTTCTTGACTGATTGCCCTTCTCGAAATTGAACAGGAAACTATGTAATAATTTAATTTTTTTAAAAGGATTTTCCAAAACCTGAATATGATTGTTAGAGAGAAGCTCAATAGCTACATGCATACTCTTATGTTTTGCAAATTAATTTCTTAAAGATATACACTCTGACACATTACATTCTACTCTTCCAGTGCTCAGTATATAACTTTCTTCTACAAGTGCAGTTTTTATTTCTCTCCATGATGATAACAGATCGAGTTTGAATCAAACCTGGAAGGGAAGATGGTCTCTGAACTACCAGCAGGCATGAAGGAAGGCACCAGCCTTGTGTACCTCAACCACAGTGACCCCATGGTAGACATCACAGGACAGCTAAATTATGCTGGATATTACGTCTTTGTTGTGCACTACTATCAGCCATACTATCCAGGTATTTATTTGGTGTGCGTGCTCATGAGTGTGTGGGTATTTCCATCAGTGGTTTCTTTTCAGTGTGATTGACAATGCATGATCAGATATTTCTCCTGTATATTTAATTACCCATCAGCATATTTAGTTGCCAATTATGCAGTCAGTCTTTTTTTCTGGAATTGGAGAATTTGAATTTTGAAGAAGCTAGGTGATATTTTTTCTCATTTCATCTACTATTTAGAGATATTAATTGAAAGTTTAGTATATCAGACGACCTTCCAGGACAGTATACTCAGAAATTGATTTATTTAGTTTATTGATAGTGTAGACAGCATTGTGTTGCATCACCAGATAGGATTTATTTCCAATGGCTGGAAAATTTATAAGAAGAAAAATGCATTTTTATTATTTGCATTTTATTAGCAGAGTTCCTAAGTTCTTAATTACTAACAAAAATTATTATTAACGTGTTACCAATGACACCATATTATTCAGATGAAACAGACACCAATATTGTCTCTGAAGTGTCACGTCAAGTGAAGAGAAATTACTTGATAGCAATTATATGACATACTAATGCTTTTTACATGTGATGGCTTTCTGCAGATGCTGAGCTGAATGTACAGATTGCTTATGACAGTGAAGAAGGTTAGCTGCTGCTTATGCCTTGCTTAAGCTTGTGTTTTTTTGTTTTTGTTTTTACTTTTATTTTGTTTTTATTGTATATTTGTTGGTGTGGTTTTACGCTTTGTCTTGTATGTATTTGGTTTTGGATTATTTATGTTAGTATTTTCTTATCAAGGAGACTTTGTAAGTTTATTTTTGGAGTTCTTATAACTGATATAGCTTTCTCTAACAATTCAATATATTTTGTATCTAATATATCAGTGATGGAGCATATTCGTGGCTTTCACATATACAGTAGCACTTCATTTTCTATAACTTTGTGTTTGTTAGAATAATAGTAATTTGTAATGCAAATATTGCTAAAAAGAAAAGAATGACCTTATTGGCAAAACCAGAAGTAAATGCATTGACCTTTTATAATGGAATTGGTATCCATATTATCACAGTACTTTATCATAGGAAAATTGGAAACAGAAGAAAATTGGAACTGTCAAAAGTTAAGAGAATTGAATAAAATTATTTTGAGTCAAATGCACAATCATGTTTATTTGCTTGATGAGTGCAAGAGTTATTTCGTCTGATTTTATCAAGGACAAAGTAGGTAAATGACAAGTCAGCTATAATATCTTGAAAAAAAATTATGCATATAGTGTGTAATATTTGTGAAAAAGAAGAGCTACAGTATTTGGTTTTATTTATCTATATGTGTTAATATATCTGGGTATTCATCTTATGTCTATCTTGCTATTGACCAATTTGCTGTCTATGTTTATTATCTGACAATCTATATGTTGATCAGTCTCTCTAACTAGCTGTGTATCTATCAGTTTATCTATTTATCTGTCTATCTCTCAGTCTATCTGTCTATCTGTCTATCTATCCATCTACTTAGCAATCTTTATATGTTTGTCTGTCTGTCTCACGTCTGTTTTTCTCTTTCTGTTTGTCAGCAACCTTTCTATTTGTAATGTATTATCTTTGTGGGCAGAGACACTGTGCTTATGCAAATTAATATTTCTGTAGAGCTAAAGCTAGAATGAGTGTGATGACTCAAAGGTGGTGAACACACACACCTGATATTTATTTATTTATTAAAAATGTGTCAGTTGTTCCTTCATTCTGGTTTCTCATTTAAAGTCATCCAGTCATGTAGCTCTAGTTCAAACTTTATGCCTTCTGTGATTTGTAAACGATTATCATCATTTTTTCTTCTATTTTTCCAGAGTTTGATCTCAATGTGTTGCTGCAGAATGGACAGTTTTACGAGGGATCCCTCCCTGTGCATCACTGTCCCAGTATATCAGGGTGCAGAGCTGTGATTAAACAGACCGATGGTTCTCATGTTTTCGATATTTTGGAAAATTTTGTTCTCTCACTAAAGGTTTGACTATTTCCTTTGATTTTTTTGACTAATATTAGTATTGTTATTATTATTATTATTATTATTATTATTATTATTATTATTATTATTATTATTATTATTATTATTATTATTATTATTATTATAGTTATAATTATTATTATTGTTGTTGTTGTTATTGTTATTGTTATTGTTATTTTTATTCTTCTTATTTTTATTATTATATTATTTTATTTTTGTTGTTAGCATTATTATTGTTGTTATTATGATTTTTATTGTTGATAATATTATTATTGATAATGTTGTTATTGTTATTGTTATTATTAATATTAATATTAATATTAGTATTAATATTAATATTAATGTTAATATTTATAACAATAATGCTAATAATAATAATGATAATAATAATGATAATAATAATGATAATAATAATGATAATAATAATGATAATAGTAATGATAATGCTAATGATAATGCTAATGATAATAATGATAATAATAATAATAATAATGATAATAATAATAATGATAATAATAATAATATTAATATTAATATTGATATTAATATTAATATTAATATTAATAATATTAATAATATTAATAATATTAATAATATTAATAATATTAATAATATTAATAATATTAATAATATTAATAATATTAATAATATTAATAATATTAATAATATTAATAATATTAATAATATTAATAATATAATAATATTAATAATATTAATAATATTAATAATATTAATGATATTAATAATATTAATAATATTAATAATATTGATAATATTGATAATATTGATAATATTAATAATATTAATAATATTAATAATATTAATAATATTAATAATATTAATAATATATAATATTAGTAATATTAGTAATATTAGTAATATTAATAATATTAATAATATTAATAATATTAATAATATTTAATATCTAATATCTAATATCTAATATCTTAATATTTGTTAATGTTAATGTTAATGTTAATGTTAATGTTCATATATTAGATATTAGATAGATATTAGATATTGATATTGATTTTGATATTGATATTATTAATATTATATTAATATTGATATTGATATTGATATTGATATCGATATTAATATTGATATCGATATTAATATTGATATCGATATTATTGATATCGATATTAATATATCGATATTAATATTGATATCGATATCAATATTAATATCGATATCAATATTAATATCGATATATATATCGAATATCGATATCAATATTAATATCGATATCAATATTAATATCGATATCAATATTAATATCGATATCAATATTTAATATCGATATCAATATTAATATCGATATCAATATTAATATCGATATCAATATTAGTATCGATATCAATATTAGTATCGATATCAATATTAGTATCGATATCAATATTAATAGCGATATCAATATTAATAGCGATATCAATATTAATAGCGATATCAATATTAATAGCGATATCAATATTAATAGCGATATCAATATTAATATCGATATCAATATTAATATCGATATCATATTAATAGCGATATCAATATTAGCCATTAATAGCGATATCAATATTAATAGCGATATCAATATTAATAGCGATTATCATATCAATATTAATAGCGATATCAATATTAATAGCGATATCAATATTAATAGCGATATCAATATTAATAGCGATATCAACATTAATAGCGATATCAACATTAATAGCGATATCAACATTAATAGCGATATCAACATTAATAGCGATATTAATAGCGATATCAACATTAATAGCGATATCAACATAATACGATAATATCAACATTAATAGCGATATCAACATTAAATAGCGATATATTAATAAGTAATAGCAGTATCATTAACAGTATATATTATATTATTATTATTATTAGCTATTTTTAGCCATTATTAATTATTATCATTATTACTATTGCTTTTATTATTAGTAGCAGTAGTGTTTTTATTATTATTAGTAGTAGTAGTAGTGTTTTTGTTATTATCATCATCATCATCATCATCATCATCATCATCATCATCGTCGTCGTCGTCGTCGTCGTCGTCGTCGTCGTCGTCGTCGTCGTCGTCGTCGTCGTCGTCGTCGTCGTCGTCGTCGTCATCGTCGTCGTCGTCGTCATCGTCGTCATCGTCGTTATTGTCGTTATTGTTGTTATTGTTGTTATTATTGTTATTGTCATTGTGATAATGACAATAATTATTTTTATGATTGTTATCATCATCATTATTATAATCATTACAATTATTGTTATTATGATGGTAAAAGGAAAGATAATAATACTTGACAATACTAATGATGATAATACTAATGATGATAATGATAATTATTATTACACTATTGTTATTGTGGTTGTTGTTATTATTGTTTTTATTGTTGTTGTTGTTGTTGTTGTTGTTGTTGTTGTTGTTGTTGTTGTTGTTGTTGTTGTTGTTGTTGTTGTTGTTGTTGTTGTTGTTGTTGTTGTTGTTCTTCTTCTTCTTCTTCTTCTTCCTTCTTCCTTCTTCCTTCTTCTTATTATTATCATTAATATTATTAATGTTATTATTTTTTATTATTATTTTTATGTTTATTATTATTATAAGAATGATTATCATTAAAAGATCAGCAATATTATTGTTATAAGGGAATGGTGGTTATGTGGAACAAATCTGAATAAATATAGCATTTTATCGAAAGTTTCCCTCTCATGTTTATATTGTTTCATATTTCATGTATGTCTTGTAATCAAATGCTTATATGATATTCATCTTTCCACAGGAGCCAAACCATAAGTCTATTTGGCTAGATTATTTGTTAGTGATTCCAGCAGCACAGTATACTGAAGAGGTACTGCATGAACTCCCACATGATAAAACTGCAGAATTCATTAGGATCTGCGGAGAGAATAATTTCAATATTCTGGCAAATACTACAGGTAGGTTTGTTTGAACTGATTCTGCTAGAATAGTTCTTTATTAAGTCTTTGGTAGAAGGAGAAAACTACTTTCTGATCAAGACTTGTACAAACAATGCAAATGCTTTTATTTCAGGATTTTGTAAGGAGGCTGCCTTCAAGCTGACAATGGATTATAATAATGGAGCTCTGGAATGCGAGTGTGACTTCTATGGCTCAGAAAGCTTTGAGTGTGAAGAATTTGGAGGCCAGTGCCCCTGCCGTCCAAATGTGATTGGCCGAAAGTGTAATCGTTGCAAGACTGGTTTCTTTGGCTTCCCTGATTGCAAGCCTTGTGACTGCCCCTCCACTGCACTTTGTGATCCTGTGTCTGGTTGGTGTTTTGTAGTTTTTATTTTTAAAGATCAGTATATGGTGCTTATATTATCTGTATGTAAAAGAAGTTAACTTGAAAGAATGTATGATGTAACTTCAATGTTTTCAGTAGTATTCTTGACAGAACTACATAAATAGCAGAATAAAGTGTATATTTCATCCACATATAATTCCCTTTAGGTGAGTGTATTTGCCCACCACGTGTTGAGGGTGACAGGTGCGAGCGCTGTGCCCCCTTCACCTATGGATTTGATCCAATCATTGGATGTGAAGAGTGCCAGTGTTCACCCCTTGGTGTTAGGG
>NW_020868682.1:276033-278533 GCF_003789085.1 Penaeus vannamei
TTATCCTGACAGGAAGTAATGTCATTGCACTGTATTATTCTGAATATGATCCAGCAACGTCTCAAGTGTATGATGGTTATGTTCGGCTGACAGAACACAGCTTTAGAACACTGTCAGGTAATTATGTGTTCTAATGCCCATTCTGAAAATAAAACAGATTTAAGAATCCTTTTCTAGACTTTTAGAAAAATATATATTTTTTTTGTTTTGTAGATGTTAGAAAAGCTATGTCAGTTCTCAAAAGATTATGATAAGAAATGGCAACTGATATGAAATAGCTTTGATATGAAAATATTCTCTCTAATAATGGATTATATGATTTGTATAGGAGCTCCACTGCAGAGGGATCAGTTCATGATGTTGCTGTATGGACTGGATGGTATATTCATTAGAGCCAGTTACTGGAGCAACTCTGTTGAAGCCAGGTAATAAAGCTGCTCATGCTTACAAACAGTGTTACATCAAGGAATAAAAATATGAGTAATCTGAATATGTAGGCATGAAAAATAACTATGTGAATCATTCCAGGTTGTACAATGTTAGTATGGAAGCTGCAACTATCACCTGGCCAGGACCAGGAGCTAGATCATCCTTGTCTGTTGAACTGTGTCAGTGTCCTGTGAATTACCAAGGTAAGTTGCATAGCCTTTTGAAAATTTGTTTTTCTGGAATGTTTTTTTCACACTGTCAGTGTTCTGTATGTTATTGAAGGTGAGATTTATTAGATTTTCAGGTCACTATTATGCAATTTATCTAGAAATTCAGTTTCTCATCTTGCATACAAATCTTGAGTCCATTTTTTTTTTTTAGCTTATGGCTCTAGTGGACCAAAATGATAGTAGGCCCATGTGTTATCCTACTAGCTTTGCTTGCTATGCATTGTAATTAGACTCAATGTTTTTTCTTTATTTTTAAGGCTCATCATGTGAAGAATGTGCTGATGGATACTATAGAGCTCAACAAGGGCCTTATGGTGGATACTGTGTCCAATGCCAGTGCAATGGACATGCAAGCACTTGTGACAAAGTGACTGGAAAGTGCTTGGTATGGGTTATGTTTTTTAGTTTTTTTTTCATGTTGGAAATATATTTTGTTTTTATTCCTTCATTTATTCATTTTAGGAAAGTTGATTGGAGAATGCAGTTAACCTCTTGTCTCTCATCTCTTACATTTTGATGTTGTTGGGTCAGTCCTATATACATATTGGTAGTGACTTGGTGTAAATAGGTTTATTTCTAACAAAAGAGGGAAAATTGTTTTGTGAAGGATGGA
Organism: Penaeus vannamei; assembly: GCF_003789085.1. Lineage (NCBI taxonomy): Eukaryota > Metazoa > Arthropoda > Malacostraca > Decapoda > Penaeidae > Penaeus > Penaeus vannamei. The sequence goes on from NW_020868682.1 coordinate 277,306, forward strand.
ATTATTTAAAGAAAATATTGGTAGTAGTTATTTATTAAATAAATAAAAAATTGAATAGATGGTTTGAGATTATAAGATAAATGTGGCTCTTACCTGTAGCTTATACAATCTGTTACAGAGTTTCTTCCCATCATTTGTCAGAGTTAAAGGAGTGAGTAGTGTGTAGGGTGATTTTCAGAAGGGTTTTTCAGATTTTTATTTGGAAGGTGTTTGATATACTTTTTACTGATGCTTAACCCCAAGCCGCTGGGCATGGCAAGTACGTACATGCCATTGCCCATTGTGTGTGTTGAATTTAGTAATTGTTTTTAAATATAGATGGCTCCACCGATGAGCCAATTACGCAAACTACCTGTCTAACCTGTTTATCCTTTTCCTTGATTTTCAATAATATTCTCTAATATTTAATATTGCTGTTAGTAATGTCAGTAACAATATAGTAATTATAATGTTTATAACAAAACTAACAATGTCATTATTGATAGCATTATTAAAAAAAACATTTTTCCTGCTTTTTCTTGGAAAAGTTAGGTCGCGAGATCTACTAATTGACTCCTTTGTAGCTAAGAATTGGCAGATCCATCTATGTGTAGAAACATTTAACCAAGCATTGCCAAAGGGAACGTGCCATTTTTCCGTCGACATTGAGTTAAGAAATTGCCCAAATTTTTATAATGTGAATTTTTTTATGTTTCTAGGGCAGGTTAGAGCTTATTGTAAGAGTTGGTAAAACTTTTTTTCCATATAGCATTCAGACCTTTCTTCTGTTTTTAAAGAGGTTCCTTCTGTGTTTCTTGAAAATTGCAAACAAAAGTTGAAATCATAGTATTAAAAGTATTAAAAGATGCCTGGGTCAAAGAACAAGAACAGTAAGACAGTATGAACTCTCATTTATACTGGCTGATGAGTATGGTTTTAATAGTTGCTGAGCATTAGCACCTCTTCCAGTGTGCTCTTGGTTTCTGTAGTCCTTGTTTCTCCATTGCACTGCCTTAAAATGCTGGCAGCTGTTTTTGATATGTGTCACTGATTCGTGTGCATATATGTGTGGTATTAAATTTCATAATACTATTTTGTAATATTTTTTTGATTTATATTTATTTATGCTTCATATTATATAATATTTATGCTTCAGATTTGTTGTATGAAATTGTATTTCAATGTTAGATTTATTTTAGGATTAGTACATTGCTCCGTAGTCTCAAAGTCTTTCAGGAAAGCATGTATC
>NW_020868682.1:288533-293533 GCF_003789085.1 Penaeus vannamei
TATGAATGCCAGATATGAATATCTAGAATATCCTTATAATGCCTATTCCTATGGTATAGATAACAAAAGAAATGTAACACTGTATTAGTGATAGAGTCTAACAAATGTAATCATTGCACAGATCAGAAGCGTCAAACCCTAAGGACATTCCAGATTTCTATGAAGTGAATGCTAGGTATCTCCTTAGCTGGTATTACTCATTCTGGGTGTGATGACTTAAGATCATCAGTTGAGAGCTGACTTCTACCAAGGCACCATGAGTGTCTTACAAATATGTATCTCACTCTTATTAGTGAGTGCTGTTTTGTGCCAGTATAGGGATCGAGTCTATAACCCTGGGAGATCGTGGTCCGGATCCACAAGATATGGGCAATCCAGGACATCTGTATCCTCATCAAGATATAACGTATATCGACCATTGGATACTTACAGGACACAGTATGGAAGCAACATTGTAACCCAGAATAGAAGTATTGTGTCTTCTACAAGTCATCAGTATGGACAAAATAACCCATCAAGGTCCCAAGCTACGTATACACAGTATAGTCATACAAGAAATCAGGGAGCCACAAGCAGTGAAAGGAGTGGATTTGGCACTGAAAGAAGTCACCAGAGTGTTCAAACAACAACACCTCCTCATGTAGAGTCATCCTATGGACTGACACACTATGGGACGCTTAAAGGCAGACAAGGTCAAAGCCGTAATAGGGGATCACAACCCAGACCTTATACCCCACCACAGGGCCGACTTGAAGGTCGACTTGGAAAGAAAAAGCAACGCATTGCTGGGGAAGGGTATGGGGAGGCTTATCTTGAGTGGTCAGAGTATGGCATAGGTGAGGCAGTCTATGATAAGAATTTCTATGGAATATATAGCGTAAATGATTGGTCATTTTTTATTTTTCAGAGATTTGTTCTTGCTGTTACATTCATATAAATGCTTAGAGAGTGCAGTAGTGTTCTTGAATATACTATGATTAGGAACTTGATGAATACTTCATCTTCACTGAATAAGGAATCTTATTAAAGTGCTCTGACTTTTTACTTCTTGATTAACTTTTACTATAAACCTGATTTTTGTATTTTTTTATATTCATAATATGGGTATTAGTTATTAAATTAGAATCAAGTTTGATTTTTGCTAATTATGTTACAACTACTTTGCAGGTTGTACATGTGATGAGTGTGGTACAAGGAACTGCCAACACTTCTCTGGTGTTTGTGAGTGTTACGAAAATGTCATTGGGAATGACTGTAGCGAATGTGCTCCTGATCATTGGGGCTTTGCTTCGTGTCAGGTATGGAAAGGTTTACACTTTCAGTTAAGATGCATTTTCCATGAAGGTTATTGGTATGCTGCCATAATAATTTATGTATAATTGATTAATTTCTTCCCATTACTTTTCTTCTGTAGGGATGTCAGCCTTGCACATGTGGTGTTGCCTCTGTCAGTACACAGTGTGATAGAGGAACAGGGCAGTGTGAATGCAGAAGTGGGGTAGGAGGTCAGCGTTGTACTCAGTGTAAGCCTGGCTACTGGAACTACTCTGAGAGGGGTTGCCAAGGTATTGATCACTTTACTTTCATTTCTTAAAAATATATTTTGGTTTATTGATTTGATTTCAGTTTGGGGCATTGTATACATCTATACTACTTATCAATAAATGTAACCTGCTGAATTACAGAATGCACATGTCGAGCTGGCTTTAGCATTGGTGTTGGGTGTGATCCTCTGACTGGACAGTGTTCTTGCTTGCCCGGTGTGATTGGAGCAAATTGCGATGGTTGCCCTTACAGGTAGGTTCTCTCTCTCACTTGACATAGATATAGCTAAAATTGAAAGAAAAGGCAAGAGGTTTTAATTACTTGTTAATGCTGAAAGGGACTGCCAATATTTGGACTAACAGGTACTAAATATTGCTTTGTTTTGCAGATGGGTTTTGATTGATGGTTTTGGATGCCGTGAATGTGATGAGTGTGTTCATGCCCTTCTCGATACAACAGATGAACTCTCACGCCTTATTGAACCCACTATTGTTGAATTTGAGGTGAATATAAAGCTATTGATATTATATATCCACTGATTAGAATTTTGCAGTACCGATTTGATTATAATTAATGTTGCTATTTTCAGTTACTATTTTTTATTTAGAAGAGATTAAGAGGGAAAGAAAATGAAGCTTTTAAGAGCAGTAAGGACCAACTAAATAGTTTTTATTGTAGGGTGCAATCCTTTAATATATCTTTGAAGTGGAAATTTTCCGCCATAATTTGCTGAATGATAAGAGAAATTTGACAGCAGAAAAGCAATAGGGAATGTTAGCTTGAAATTTGTATTTTTTGGGAATAGAAGTCTATATTTTGATGATATGTTGGACAAACTGTTCCATTGTTTGCTAAATAAGAATTAAAATTTTCAGACAAAGAACATATTGGGGATGTGGCACCTATTTTCAGTAAGACTATAAAAATTCCAAGACAAAATAGATATGTAATAAGATCATTTAGTCAAATTATAGTTGATTCAGTCATGAACTAATATATAATGTGTTCTCTTTCAGTCGGCAGCACACAGTTACTTCTTGAACCAGCGTCTTGAAGTCATCAACTCAACAATGAACGAGCTGAAACCAAAGGTGGCCCTTATGGACATTTCAGAGGAAGATACCAAGCCCATCCAAGATGAACTTGAGGCCATTAGGAAAGAGGCTCAGGCTGTGTCTGGAAGAGTTAGTATTTTTATATTTGGATTGTTTTTTGTTATTTTTTAGGAATTTATGGCATGATTAGAAATTTAGAACTATTTCTTTTTACATCATCATCATCTTCATTGTTGTTGTCATTATCCTTGTCACTGTCATCATCACTGTAATTGTAATCTGAATTCTCATTGTCAGTGTCATTGTAATCCATATTCTCATTGCCAGTGTCATTGTAATTTGTATTCTCATTGTCATTGTAATCCATATTCTCGTTGCCAGTGTCACTGTAATTCATATTCTCGTTGCCAGTGTCATTGTAATTCATATTCTCATTGTCAGTGTCATTGTAATCTGTATTCTCATTGTCAGTGTCATGGTACTGTAAATTTCGTTAATCATCTACCTTGTACTGACTACCCACCACCCACCACCCACCACTGTTATAGTCATTGTCACAGAGGTCGTTATCATGACATATAATCAAAACCTGTTTTCTAATCATTGCCTTTTCTATATGCAACAGGCAGGCATTGTGTTGGACAGAGCAGGAGACTCATCTACTGAAGGATTTGGTGTGCACAATGAAGCTCTGGATGTAGAGATGAAACTGAATGAAGCTTTCTACACTGTACGTGACATCATCGGAGAGATTAACAGGCTGGTCATTGGCCTGGAGACTGGTGCAGGTGAGGTGATGGATTTTATGGAACCAGCTAAACTGTCATTGTTTTTATTTTTATCATATATTTTTACTTTTTTTTTCTTAATAGCATTTGTTGTACGCTCTTGTTCATGCCTCACCCTTACTCTTACCCTCACCCTCACCCTCACCCTCACCCTCACCGTCTCCTTGTCCCTGCCTCCTAACTTTACCTGCACCTTCACCCTGACCTCACTCTCACCCTAACCCTTAATGTTACCCTTACCTTTACCATTACCCTCACCCTTACCCTCACCCTTACCCTCACCCTTACTTTCACCCTCACTCTTACTCTCACCCTCACCCCCACCCTTAACCTCACCCTTACCCATACCTGTACCTTTACTCACAGCCTTACCATCACCATTACTATTACTATGACTCTTACTGTTACCCTCAAACTTACCCTTGCTTCACCCTCTCTATTACCCTCACCCACACCTTCACCCTCATCCTCATCCTCATCCTGACCCTCACCCTCACCCTCACCCTCACCCTCACCCTCACCCTCACCCTTACTCCCACCACCCCACCAGCACTCTCACAAACATAGTTTTGTTGCTAATTAGATATGTTGACATATTTATTATCCAGATTAATTAGATGCACTGTGATTGCAAATGATGGATGGAGTATTGCAGAATGAATGTATTCAACACTATGATTTTATTTATATTTTAAAGATGATTAATGGTAACAGAATACAAAAGTAATCATAGATATGTGGAGAATGAAGTAGAGGAAGTAAAGAATAAGGCAAAGTAATTTAAAGTCTTTAAAAAGTTACTCTTGAACACATTATGTTGCAGGTGCCCACCTTGAGCAAGCCATTAATGAAGCAGAAATTATCGTAGACGTCATGCAAGATCGCAACTTTGAGGAATTCCGTGATAAGGTGGAAGTAGAATTGGAATTGGCCAAAGAACTGTTGGACATGATCAACCAGTTTGCTGAGCCAGTTAAGGTTAGAAATTCGCCCTATAGGTTTTTGAATTAGAAAACTATTGCTCAATATTTAAAAGATATCTTATTAATATTCTTTGTGCTGCTGATATTGCCCCAAGGAAAACCTACTATTCCTTTTCTTCAGGAATATTATAAGCAAGTTGGTGCTTACTCTGATCAGCTAAAGGACTTTGATAAAAAGCTGGAGGAAATGCAAGGTTTCATTCAGAAGGCCCAGATGCAAACAAGAGATGCTGAGGAAAGAAATCGTAACAATAGATTATTTGGGTAAGAGTCATTTGTGTGAGTAGCATGCTGCTGTGTTTATTACTTTTACTGTTTTTAAGATTGAGAAAATTTGTTAGTGAAAGCCTTGGAGTTTCAAAATTCATGTAACAAAAATCTGCACAAAATTATGAAACATTTGGTGTAGGCATTTATTTTAAATGTGGTCTTGGAAAGTTTTAGTCTTAGGAGGTAATGAAGCAGAAATATCTGTATCTGTATTTATGGCAACAGTAATGACCAATGGCATATAACTAATTGTATATTTTTATATATGAGATTGGTATTTACCTAATAAGTAAATATTACCTATTAAATGCCATGGTACCCATGTAGCATCTGAAACTGAGAGAACGAAGACATTTACA
>NW_020868682.1:303533-306033 GCF_003789085.1 Penaeus vannamei
GATGGCATTTGGAGAGAAATTAGGGTTGACAGGTGTGGTTATTGTGCCTTGGAAAGTTGGTTATGAATGATTTCATTTTTTCTTTATAATACTTACAATTTCCTGTAAGAAATTTGTGTATATTTGGAGGAAGGGCAATATGAAAAGAAACTGGTCGAAAAAAAATTAGAAAGGGGCTCATTAAAGCTTAAACTTGCAACTAATTCCTAATTCCAGAACGGGTAAGCTTGTGAAACTAAGCATAGTTTATGAAGATGAGGACAAGAATGAGGCAATTGCATCTGTAGAAAATGAGTTACCTGGTACTTTCTCTGTCTTCAACCTTGATCCGGGTGTGTCAAAGATATTCATTGGTGGAATTCCACCTGGAGTTCAGGTTGACCAGGCCATACGTAGCACTTCTTTCTATGGCCATGTGGAAGACTTCAGGCTCAGTGATCGTCCTATTGGTTTGTGGAACTTCATGTCTAATGGCACCAACAACGTTCAACAACATGGTGCTCTGGAAAGGTACATAGGAGTCTGTGAGGTGTCTTACACTAAGATTTATTCTTCATTTTTCTGTTTCCATGGCTTATTAGAGTATTATGTGCTTAGTTAGTTTTTGTTTCTTTGTGAAAATTCAACATTTTGTTAAGAAAATATGATGGGAAGAATATTCCAGAAAACAATTTATTTTGTTTGTTTTTTTCAGAGATCGTCTTGTAGACTTAGTTCCTCCAACTGGACTAAGATTTGATGGTAATGGATATGCAGCCATGGACACACGCAATGGCTACAGATTCAAGAAGAAGTTTGATCTGCAGCTTGACTTTAAGACATATGCAGAAGATGGCATCCTCTTCTTCATTACTGGTGCTGAAGTACGTATAATGTATAATGGACTAACATTGTGAATGTGAATGAAAAAGTTAGAAATTCGTCCAACATGTAAATGTATCAAAATAACAATTAAAAAATGCTATATTAAATTTAAGAGAGAAATATACACAATTGCATAGCAATCATGTCATGATTACAATAATAGCTTTAATGGTACAGTCTTTATGTTTGTTAGAATAATCACTAATACTATTATCATTCCATCGGTGACAGTGATGGCTGTAGGTGTCATGATGTAACTGCCCACGACATGTAAATAAGTCGTGACTCGCAGCGGATGGGCCGGCTGTACCGAGTTTAGGCCTAGCCACAAAGTCTAGACTGTTGCATAATATTACATCACAAATAAATCAGGCACCATCACCGTAGGGTTAATAATGTTTATCTGACATTTTCAGAATCAGTACATAGCTGTTACCATGGAAGAAGGCCATGTGCTGTTCCAATTCAACCTTGGAACAGGAGTGGCCACAATGAGGTCAGAGGAGACCTATCAGGATGGAGAGTGGCACCATGTGGAAGTTGCAAGAGAACAGAATAGAGGCATCATGAAGGTCAGAGACAGTATTATCATCATCAAATTTTGGTATTGATCAATGAGGCTAAATTCAGTTGCATTGACATATGATAAACATCTTACTATATTTCATTATTTTTTTTTTTTTTTTCAGGTTGATGGAAAGGGAGTCCAAGGAGAATCCCCAGGCAGTGCAAGGCTTTTCACAGAAGTCCCACAGAGAATGTACTTTGGAGGATTGCCTGGTGAACATGAATTTATAGATACGACAAATGATGATTTTGATGGGTGTATCGATCATATAGTCATGTCTTCTGTAGCTGTAGACCTTTCTAAGAGTACAGAAACATTGAGTACAGCACCTGGATGCCCAGTTAAGGTAACTATTACTGGTAATAGCATTATTTTGATAATTGTATAGCATAAGAATGAAGTTCCCAGTATTATTAGTAACATTATATGTTCTCTTAAATTGTCTTTTTTAAAATATTTTTTTTCTTTTTTATTACATATGAATTAATTGATGCTGCAAAGTTCTGCTGATGCTTTGCTTTCCATCTAGTGACACCTGAAGTACACTGTGGCACAGCAAAATAAAGTGTACATGATTTGATGAACAATTTCAGGTGGCCAGCATAGTATCCTTTGAAAAGATGGCTCCAGGCTATGTGAAGCACACTAGTCCTGATGGAACCGGCCTACAGCTCACCTTCAAATTCAAGACAGATCAGCCAGATGGTCTCATTTTCTATACAACGACAAGGAATCAAGACAGTTATGTCTCTTTGTCACTGGCAGAAAGTGCTCTCATTTTGAGAGCTGCTCCAGGTGGAGAGCTTAGCACAGGTATGGCTTTTTTTACTTGTACAAGTTTTACTGATGTTAGAAAGTATATTCAATGGAATAAAAAAATATATTAAAATACAGATTTCATGTAGAATGAAAACTTTATGCTTGGAAGTAAGGGTAAGTAATAATTTTTGTTTGTTTCAGAATTTAAAGGAAAAGGGAGCCATGAGCTTTTTGAAATACCAGTTATGGGTGTAAGCACTTATTTGATTTGCTATCATTTTTGCAGGGTCCTACAATAAATATAATGAC
>NW_020868682.1:315297-320297 GCF_003789085.1 Penaeus vannamei
TAGAAAAGGTAAAAATAATCGGAGAAGAGAGAAAATTCACATAATTTCATTTTGAATTTCAGTATTTGCAGCCATAAGTGTCTGGCTGAAAGTCATGTAACCCTTGGGAAAATTCGTAGTATGGCGGTGAATTATAGGTCACGCATTGTAAAGATGAATACCATTATAAAGCTGTTTAGAATAAAACACTTTATCCAATAAGAACAATGAAATTAGAGATAAAAATCACAGAATAACGAAAGAGAAAGAAATATTGAAGATTATTCGATATCACCAGGTGCAATGAAAGTATGTTGCACGCGAGTTAACGAAAGAATAATTAATTAATTAATTAAATAGATTCAAATTGTCTCAGCGCTGGGACTTATTATGTAATGGTATAGCAATACGCTAAAAATCCTCTCAGTAGAAAGAAATGGAGATGCCGAGACGATGGTGTCCATTATATTCTATCATAATTCAAGACATCGAGATGCAAAGCAACATCACAACCACAAGGAAGCTCTCAAGAACTATTACAGGAAGTTAAAATCATGATATATGAATAATCATTGCTCATCTGAAGGCGTGGCAACTCGTATAGAATGTGGGTGTTCCAGAAATGACCTACAGATGGCCAGGTAACGGTCAAGAGGGTGCTGGAGGGGCGGGGCTTGTTCTTGGCTCCTGATTGGTCAGCGAGAGGTTCATTCAGTCTGCCTATTGGCCAGAGACAACCGGGGGAGGAGTTCATTGGCTTTGAAGACGACGATGATGATGATTATGATGAGGATGTTGCTACTAAGGATGCCTATGATAACGATGATAGAGATAATAAAGATAAGAATTACAACAATACCAATGAAGATTAATAATAATAATAAAATGATCATTATAACAGCAACAATAACAATTAAGGGGGGAAATATATATAAGAATTAATATATTCACAGCACAAGAGATATATTTGACGTGCTTCGATAATTGAGATAATTAAGTCGAAACGCACCAATCACATTATTTCAAACATTCCTACCCAATATAGCTCGAGGAAATGAAGAGACGAAAGTGTATTTTAGGACTCCAGATTCCGATGTTGCCAAGCGCCTTTAAATCAGTGTGAACCATGAGCCATTTCAACTAATGAGATCCGTAATTTTATCCAAATAGTCTTTCGGGGTTATTCACATAAAGGTAATTTCGCCCGTTTTCGTTTTTTTTTTTTTTTTTTTTTTTTTTTTTTTTTTTTTTTTTTACAAAGAACGTTGATTTGTGCAGTTCAGTTAAGGTAGAACAAAGATAGGAACATGTAACCTCTCTTTCTCTCCCTCTCTCTCGACCTCTACCTCTCTTTCCCTCCTTTCTCTCCCCTCCTCCCTTTCTCGCCCCGTGTCTCTCTCTCTCCCCCCCCCCTTCTCTTTTTTATCCTCCCTTACGCACCAGCAGACTATCACATTGACGTATTCCTTACATATCACACCGTATTTACACGGGCGTTCAGAATAAAGTATCTTTAATGAAGCACAAAAAAACATTTCATTTATTCCTAGCCATGTCACGAATATGATATCCGCTGCAATTACCTAATGTGTTTAATCTTGGGAAAATAACAAACTGGCAACTCGCCCCGGACTGTGGAGCACTCCGATTCGCATTTTTTATCATAATTCATCTGACACTTACTACTTGTCTACATGTGTTTGGTATTTCTATAGTACATATTCGGTATTGTTAATAATTTACGCCACTAATATTAAAAAAAAAAAAAAAAAAGGGAGAGAGAGTGACTAGCGTAAGTTACCAGTTTCCATAAGAGGGTCAGACTGGTGTTTCAAGGTCACAGCGGAGGTTAAAAAAAGGTGTGATGTCCTTTGCTTCCGCTGACCTTCTCGACGGATGCTGCGAAAGGCGACCCGTTGGAGTTCGATCTAGGGAAGGCAAAGCCAGTTCATCGTTGGTTATTCGCGAGGACGGAAGTTGTCGCTCCGCTACGGAAATGGCAGCTGAGGACCGGAAGTGCCTCGTCGTAGGAGTGGAAATTGTGAGTTGTGAGATGTATGACGTATGCATGCCATGGCGAGGTCATGGTGATAATGCGCAGCGTAACTCAAACTGGTTTAAAATATCGAATTAACAGAAACTAATTTTGACGGATGTTTCTGGAAGCTTCTAATAGGGTGCTTCACATATATATATTGTACCTTTTGTTTCTTATTAATATTCTCTAATTACAGAATACATCGGTGGAGCTCATATCGATAGCAGAGGTTTAGCAAAAGAAAGAAATCGATATAGAGTTCAATTTCCTTATGTCGTCTTTTTTATTATATAGTTTAATAGATTTAGTATGTGGTAATTCATTTTCAGAGATCCATTTCATTAACATATCATTGGTTCGTGTGGATTAAATCCGTTCATATGGATTAAATAGCAAGAGAGACTAAAAGAAGAATCAGTGGCTATTAAACAACAACAAATCAAGGTTACAATTTTCTGCCACATGAATACAATTGCATTTTGTACATTACCCTGAGCGCAACGATGGAGGCAACCAGCAGCCAAGGTTGACTGCCAGAGTACCAGGTCGCTCGTTTACACGCATGAATGATGTTTAATGACATAGCACTTACGGTATTCAGATCTCACCAGCCGAAGATTGTGTAAATGGCGCTTAACAAACCATTGCGCAGATAACCACTTGTGACTAGATGACCGTATAAGGCCGTGTCTCCCGAACAGATGTTGCCGCAGGTGATGGTCTCTGGTCCCGACGACGACCTGCAGGTGACGGGGTACTTGGTCGATGTCTTGAAGATCATCTTGGCCCACCTCGGATACTGGTGAGTGCGGTGACGTCACAGCGCTGAGTTATGTCCGCTGTTCGAAAGGCTGCAAAGAGATGTTAAATATATATATATATATATATATATATATATATATATATATATATATATATATATATATATGTATGTATGTATGTATGTATGTATGTATGTATATTATTATTATCATTATTGCATATAATGAAATTCGAAAATATCAATGCGAATATATAGTTGTACTTAGCTGCAAACAACACTACTCTTCATCCTGTTCAAACTCAAAAAAAAAAATAATAATAATAATAGGCAACTCACCCTAGACCTGCAATAATCGATTCGCCAAATCTCTTTAGAGGAAAAAATAATGAAGAGAATTGCTATTTTTTCCTTAATTGAGATTAGCCACACTATATCCACACACACACACACACACACTTGTCCTCCAGAGCGGTCGTTCCTTTTCTCCCGCAGCTACAGGTTCGTCCGCAGCCCAGACCGCATCTACGGAACGAGGCAACCGAACGGGACTTGGAACGGCTTGATAGGACTCGTGCAGAGAGGCGTGAGTAGGCGGCGTCAAGTTGCAATGTTGCATGAAAGAGCGAGACACTGTTGTAGTCTCAGGCTATGTGTCATGAGGAGGGCGAGGTGATGATAATGATTATTATCATCGTTTTTATCTTCATCATCATCATTATTATCATCATTATTTTGATGATGTTAATGATGATTATGATGTTGCTTGATGATGATTATGTAAGTTGAGGGACAATCTAGAAAATATTAGCAATTGCTTATTATGATAGCAAGACTCAACACAAACTAATATTTGAAATGTAAAATAACGACATTAATTATGGTAATCCTAATTACAAATAGGGCATATGAAAGGGGAAGGGAATGATAAAGATGTTAAAACGAAAGAAACATAATAGGAGTAAACAAATGAATAATTGAATGAATAAAAATATAAGGAAAGAAAAACCAAACCAAAAAAACCCTGGATAAAGATATCGAGTAAATCAATGACTAAAATCCTAATCCAAGCAATCAATTCGAAGGCAGAGGCCCTCAGTGCAGGCGAATAGTAAGCAACGATAATTCAAACAATAAATTCAGACGCGATGACCCCGAAAGCAAAGGCACACTAGAGAAATACAATAAAGGTGCTGTCACACTAGCACTTTTTCCGTCAATTTTTTTTTTACAATTTTCTGAAATTTTGTAAATTTTTGAGCGAATTGTCGATTTTCCAGTCAGACGATAATGACCGTTTCCGTTTGAAAACCTTAACGTCAACTTTTTCAGCCAAGCATACTCAAATCAAGAGCTATATTCGAGAATGTATGTATGTTAGATTTTTTTTTTTTTTTTTTGGACGGAAAAAGTGCTAGTGTGACTCAGGCAAGAATTGCAGTATTCGACTAAAGCCTTTCTCTTTCCACGCTCCAAGGAAGTAAACATGACTGGGTATGGCAGCTGGACGACGGAGGAGAGCTTCCAAGACTTCTCGATGAGCGAACCCCTCGCCCAGAGCTCCCTCACCGTCATCTACAGGAGGCCCGGCCTGCAGCCTGACATGGCGGGGTTCGTCAAGCCTTTCGACCCCTTGGTATGCTTGGGCGGGGGGTGGGGGGGGGGAGGTTGGTTGAATGGAAGTATAGATGGATGGACGAGTGGGTGTATGGATGAGAGAGAGAATAAGAAAAAATCCAAAAGCAAGAGAGAGAGAGAAAGAGAGAATAAGAAAAAAAAAATCAAAAGTAAGAGAGAGAGAGAGAGAGAATAAGAAAATAATAAAAAGCAAGAGAGAGAGAGAATAAGAAAATCCAAAAGCAAGAGAGACAGAGAGAGGGAGGGAGAGTGAGAAAGAGGAAGAGGGAATAAGGAAAAAATGACAAAAGCAATGGAGAGAGAGAGTTTGTAATATCCCTGTGGCTCTCGCTCTCTTGGACAGGTGTGGCTCCTTCTCTTGGTCTCTCTCCTGGTCGTCCTCGGGGCAACCATCCCTGTGATCTCGTACTACGACCGTCTTGCACCACGCAAAGGGTAAGGCACTGGTAGAGAAGTAGGAAATGATGAGATCGATATGTGATTTTACACACACACACGTTTGTCTGTTGGTTGGATTCTCTCTCTATCACCCACATCCCTCTCTCCCTCAAGGGCTGACGAAGAGCAAGCCTCCAAGGACCTGCA
>NW_020868682.1:342797-347797 GCF_003789085.1 Penaeus vannamei
AACTATTTATTTTGGTGTGATTCGCAATAAACTAAGATAATGATAATTAATAATAATAATGATAATAAATTTATGAATAAAAAATAAAAGAAACATCTCACACACTTCACCTGCGAGAAGAAATAGTTCATCACGGCCTCGAGGGAAATCCGGGGCATCGCCATAGCAAAGTCGCCATCCGAGAGCCCCGTGACGCCCCGCGTGGCGTCGGACCTCGAGCTCTGACTCTGAATCAGGTTCTTCTTCACGCGGCTCAGAGGAAAGCCTTCGGGGGCGTTCTGGGAGAGAGCAAGGGAAGGGTGAAGGCCAAGGACCCCGATGGCACTGGGTTTACTCCTTCCTTCCGTTCTGTTTGCTGAAAGTTGTGTGGCACTGCGAGGCCAGGATTAGTAATAGAGGGATCATCGTTCATAGAGAATGGTGGCCTGTTCAGAGCAAATTTGTTGGTAGACTAAAAGTAATACACACTGTAGACAAAGTCAAGCACACACACAGAGATATTTATATATATATATATATATATATATATATATATATATATATATATATATATATATATATATATATAATATATATATTATATATATATATATATATCTGTCTGTATGTATGCATGTATGTATATATACATATTCACATATACATACCTGGATACAATATATATATATATATATATATATATATATATATATATATATATATATATATATATATTAGCTATTCATCAACAATATCATTTTATCGGTATCACTTGGGTATTTTTCTCAAGATGCATCGAATGAAATCAACAAATCTATACATCGATTCATTTATAACTAACTCTGTGTGTGTCCATCCCTCCCTCCCTAGATGAAAGTCCTTTTAGATACATCTCGAAAGGAGACGTTTTTAGACGAAAAGAGTTTACCCTGCCCCAAATGTACTGTAACTGGTAAAGAATTTATCAAACGCGCCAGTAGTCTTTCTTACACGAATCTTTAGCTTATTTTCCTAAACCGTCTTTTTCTCCTCTCTCTCTCTCTGTCAGGGTTTTGTTTTGCCCTGAGTTGCTGGAGACACAGATCTGGTTTGCTTCTTTATTAGTTGAAGTGGCAGGAAGGTAGCGTGGCGAGGGCTGTGTCTTGTGCTGGGGCAGTTATGGGCAAAGGTAGCCCAAAGGCGCGTGGAGCGGTAACGCGCATGTGGAGGGGGGGGCGAGCCCCGAAGGGAGGTCTGGTCAGGGCCGAGAGCCCTGGTCAAGTGTGCTGCCCTTGGTCAACTGTCGAAGTATTAAAAAACAGGGTCGTTCCTATCGCTGGGGGACGTGGCTAGCTACTTCTCATTCCTCAGATCGCTCGGCATACGCTACTAAACGTCGCCCTCGACGGGTTGGTGCTGGCTTTCTCTGAAAGAAGTACACCGGAGGCAGAGACAGGAGGGCAAACAGGGGAGGGGCGTGATAGCAAGGGCGTAAGATATAATAAAAATATATCATATTGCAATGACAGTGTTGATTCAATTATTTGCAAGATTTTAAATTTTTATCTACTTTTTCAATAATGCACTGTCCAAGGATAGACAGAGGAACATGCTTAGGGAGACAGTTGCAATAGTCCACGTGGACTTGCTTGAGTTGCAATTGCCTCAGATAGCAGGAGATGAAATTCTACAAATAACCATTGTGCAGAACTACCAGGAAGGTATCGCAGTCTGCAAGGACTTGTCTTGAATGACAAACTTCCTTGGAAAAAATAAATAAAAATGCAACAATGCAGAGTTCAGAAGTGTGCAGTGCAATAGTGCATACGGAATACGTCTGACTAATAGTCATTGTTCTAATTTCATTGAAGTTGTCTATCACACGTCACCAACAGCAATTCCAGGCAAAGTGATAATGAAAACTGGTAATGCAGTCCTCATACTTCAGGAGCGACTCATTAAGCGAAGGATGGGGGGAGAGGTAAAAGAGGTATGGGTGAGGATAGGGGGGGTGGGGTTAGGTATGTAGGCGGGGGTGGCAATGTGGATTACACAATGAAAACCAATCCGACGGCACGAAAAAACATTCACGCTGATAACAATAAACACAGTAATTGCAATATTAATTAACTACTATGCGAAATCATACAAAATGGTACTTTAATTAGTACGTAAAATGAATGAAACGGTGACTGATCTGTTGCAGAACAGACCAGCTTGCAGAGCAACGCATGATGCAAACGGGTTTGGGTCAGCTTCCCATATCTGATAGCCTAAAGACAACCCTCATGGTTGTAAGTGGTACTTAAACTTAAAATAGATTCCCTGAGGAATAGTGATGATGGGCCCAACAGTAGAAGGGATATCATCAGACAAACTCATACGTAGAACGCAAACTGGGAATCCCATCTTCTTGGGGAATACCAGAGATAATCTCTCAAGTATAGTCTTATAAGAAGGCGCGATGAGGCGCATAGATCACCTGGGCGATAATTGTGCGGCTTTGAACATACAGGACAACTTAATATTAATTATCCAGCTGGGGCTCATCACCAAGGACCATGTAATAATGATGAGGTGATCGTGATTAAGATAAGCGAAAATCATGAACAATATGAAATCGTAGTAGCTGTATATAATTAATCTCTAACACGGAGATCACTTAATAAGATATAAATACAAATAGCTTGAACGTAATTTAAGTTGGGCGAAGTCAGATGGTAGGAGAGGGGTATTTTACCTGAGTGAGGTCAAAGTGAGGTCCTTATCCAAATATTCATTAAAAATAGCAAGAGCTAGTATGTATAAAATTAAATAATATTATGAAAAACAAGTACACAATAATCTAGAAATTAAATAATTAAATTCCCAATAAACGAACATGAATAATTAAAGAAAAAAATATATCTATAAAGAAGGCGAATGATTATCAAAATATACTTCAGAATATGCACAAATATACTATAATGATATTACAGTTCCCGATATATTCATGCAAACCAAAAATAATTAACGGTAAATCATTCGATAACGAAAAAGAACAACGACTATCGGAATGCTAATTCACTTTATCAAAATATATAAATAAAATTAAAATTCAGAAAAAAATGGAAAATAATTCATAATAGTACTGTCACAAAAGGTGAGATATGTCACCTTTTGACGAGACCTGACTTTACATGACCTGAACAGCTATGTGTGAAGTCATTCGCACTAGAAAACGAATATAATACTTTATACATAAAAATACTTCAAGATAATATCGGATAATAAACCTAGGAATCAAAAGACAGAAAAGGTCACTCGCGGTCAAAATATGGTCATTAAGACAAGGGTAGGTCAGTTGAAAATTATGTTGAATGTATTCTTTTAACATTTTGTTTAAAGTATCACGACATAATATAATTTAACGCTAGTGGCCTGAACAGAAATATTGAAAATAGGCAGAGAGGGGGGGAGACAACAGATGGGGGTTAGGAGGAAGGAAGGGGGTTTAAGATGATGGGGGATGGGGATAGGTGGGAAGCGTGGGGGAAGTGTTTGTTTGTGCATAATTCAACTAAATTATTTAAATATTCAAATATCCACAAATGCATTGGTAAACCGAGCCGAAATAAATGCACTTAATAATAATATACGAAATTAACGTCGATATAGCGTCGGTTAATGCAGTGAGAGATAATAATTTAAAAAATGTCGAGACTATGGCAATACTAGTCACGTGACCTAGAATGTCCGTAGAAATAGATAATAATTTAGAGAAAATGCACGATCTATTTCTCCCATGTGAATTTAAGCATTATAAGCTATTTATGCTAATTAGGCTAGCATGATCGAGTTAGATTTAAGGAAAAAAACTCTCGCGTGATAAAAATGGGGATTGAATCCCTTAAAAAAAGCAACAATCTACCATGACGAGAAAAAAAAAACATGGTAGATAACAGAAAGAAGGAAAGAAAATGCACTTTCCATGGACACTTGTTCAGATATTTGAAAGAAAAACACTGCACTTGTAAAAAAAATGCATGGAATGCACACATGGTAGAAGAAAGGTGAAAGAAAAGAAATGATTGCCAATGGTGTACTTACCGTTTTTCGGAGTAGGCTTGTGGTTCGTGACATTCCGCCGTCTGCCACCAGTTGTCCGGGTTTTGTCCTGAGTTGCTGGGTGTATGGAGACACAGTTCTGGTTTGCTTCTTTATTAGTTGAAGTGGCAGGAAGGTAGCGTGGTGAGGGCCGTGTCTTGTGCTGGTGCAGTTGTGGGCAAAGGTAGCCCAAAGGCGCGTGGAGCGGTAACGCGCATGTGGGGGGGGGGGGGGGCGAGCCCCGAAGGGAGGTCTGGTCAGGGCCGAGAGCCCTGGTCAAGTGTGCTGCCCTTGATCAGCTGTCGAAGTATTCAAGAACAGGGTCGTTCCTATCGCTGGGGGATGTGGTTTGGTACTCCTCATTCCTCATACTCTCTCTCTCTCTCTCTCTCTCTCTCTCTCTCTCTCTCTGTCTGTCTGTCTGTCTGTCTCTCTCTCTCTCTCTCTCTCTCTCTCTCTCTCTCTATATATATATATATATATATATATATATATATATATATATATATATATATCACTCATTCACTCTATCTATCTATCTATCTATCTCTTTTTCTCCTCTCTCCTCTTTATCTATCTATCTATCTATCTTCCACACTCCCCCTTACACACACACTCTCCTCTCTCTCTCTCTCTCTCTCTCTCCTCTCTCTATATATATATATATATATATAATATAATAATATATATATATATATTATATATATATATATATATATATATATATCATCATTCACTCTATCTATCTATCTATCTATCTATCTCTTTTTCTCCTCTCTATCTCTATCTATCTATCTATGTATCTATCTTCCACACTCCCTCCTTACACTCTCTCTCTCTCTCTCTCTCTCTCTCTCTCTCTCTCTCTCTCTCTCTCTCTCTCTCTCTCTCTCTCTCTCTCTCTCTCTCTCTTCTCTCTCTCTGTTACTCTCTCTCTCTCACACACATACATACAT
>NW_020868682.1:357797-360297 GCF_003789085.1 Penaeus vannamei
TATCATTATCATTACTATTATCATTATCAGTATTGTCATTGTTATGATTTATATTATTATGATGATTATGATTATGATTGTAATCATCATCATTATCCTCATCATTATCATTATTGTTTTATTATTATTATTGTCATTGTTATGTTTGTGGTTTTTAACCATTATATTTAGTATTATCATTTTTATCATTATTATTATCATTTCTGTTAGTAGTAGTAGTAGCAATGTTGTTTTTTGTTATTATTATTTGCACCATTACTTTGGCTGTTGCTGTTATTGGTATTATTATTATTACTATTATTATCATCATCATCATATCATCACTCTTTTTATTATCATTATTATTATTACTATTAATACTATTATTATTGATATCATTATTATCGTTCTTGTCATTATGATTATCATTATCATCATTATCATTATTATCATTATCATTATCATTATTATTATCATTATTCTCATTCTTGCTGTTGTTGTTGATATTGTTATCATCATTATTATTGTTTATTGCTGTTAATTTAATTATTCTTATCCATATTATTATTATCATCATTATTGTTATCATTATTATTATTATTGTTATACTTATTATTATTATTATTATTATTATTATTACTATTATCATTACCGTTATTAATATCATTCATATCATTATTATTATTATCATTATAATTATTATTATTATTATTATTATCATTATTATTATTATTATTATTATTATTATTATTATTATTATTATTATTATTATTATTATTATTATTATTATTATTATTATTATTTTTATTATTATTATTATTTTTATTATTATTATTATTATTATTATTATTATTATTATCATTACCATTATCATTATTACCATTATTACTATTATTATCATTGTTATTAGCGTTATTAATGATGTTATTATTGTTATTAGTATCATGATTATCATCATTATCATTGTTATTATCAGTTTGCTATTGTTATCATTATCTTCCATATTACTATCACTATTGTTACTATCATTATTGTTATTATTATTATCAAAATCATCATTATCATGATCATCATTATTATTATCCTTATCATTATTATTATTATTATTATTTATCTTATCATTACTTTTATTATCATCATTATCATTATCATTATTATCATTATCTTATTAGTATCTTTATCATTACCATCATTACTTTAATGATAAATATTATTACAACTACTACTATTAGTACCCCTTCTGTATTAACCCTAGTCTATTTTTACTACTATTACTGTTATCTTGATTATATTCCTTTCCTGTGTCATAAATCTCATTTTATTAGTAGGAATTTATTTATTTATTTACTATTAGTAGCAATAGTATTGTCTATCAACATTATAATTTTTGGTGTTACTTTTATAATGTTACACGTAGTAAGTATAACATTCACCTTCAGTATACAAATCCTGTGATTAAATACTTAAATGTCGCATTAAATCCAGTTTTTAGATGTTATGATGTCAGTAGTGTAAGCTCTTTTGTTTGCTTGTTTTTTTGTTTTTAGTTTTTTTCTTTCTGCTTATATCTTATATCTTTTGTTTTGTGCAATTTCGTTATGATTAATATAAACTAGTAGAAAAAGGGAATGTGATTTAGGATAATTCTTTCTAAATTTACATATTTATTGGAAACAAAATATTTCGCGCAATCGTTTTGTTTTAGATACGAAGAATTAATGAAAAAAATAAATATATTTTGATCAAAAGCTTGAAATTTCTTGAAAAAGAAACGCATGTCTCTGAAAATTCTTATTAGTATTTTGTTCGTCTCCCTGTTCTTGCTTTTGGTAATTTGCTTTGTTACACGTTCGTTTTTCTTCGTTTTCTTATATCTATCCTTTTCGTTTTTTCTTGTCGTCATCGTCGTTTCGTTCATAATTTTTTTTTCAGCTGTTTGCTATCTTAGCTTTTCCTCATCATTTTCCCTTCATTTCGATTTTTCTTCCTTTAATTTCTTCTTTCCTCTTCATTTTCGGTATTTTACCTTCGTCATCTTTCCCTCGTTTCGTTTTCATCAACCATCCTTCCACTGCCTTTGGTCCGTCCCCAGACCCTGTCTCCTTGCCGCGCAGACCGACTGCCCGAAGCCAGGCTCGCGGGCTTCAGATTCCCGTCTCGGCCGCCACACTCGGCGTCCCGTTGCGTGCCTCCTTGCCGGTGGCCTCCCCGATCGGAACATACTTCCGCCGAGTCCAGTGGGTGGTGATGGACCAGAAGGATTCGTCTTGCCCTATGTGGTTCGCCTGGAGGACTGTCTGTGGGAGGGGTCGACCGAGAGTCTCCGGCAGGAGGGTGCTGACTGCCGCACCGAAGATGCAGAGGCCGCACAAGATGTAATATGGGAGTTTTCGGTCAGTGGCGCCCTGAAAAGGAGGGGGTTGCATGAGTGTCTTGAATTAACCTGTTGATTTGTAGTATGAAAGTCTGACGTTTATACGAGTAATAGCATTGGTAAATAGAATGTTAAAATGACGTTTCT
>NW_020868682.1:365297-370297 GCF_003789085.1 Penaeus vannamei
CGTCCTCCCTGCAAGAAGGTCAGCTTTCGAAAAAAAGGAAAGCAAGAATATCTTCCGGCCACACACTATAACTCTCACTAATGTTGGTAACCCTTCCCGAGTTCAGAGCTATGCACAGAAAAAGGAAGCCGAAGCCCAGGCCATTCGCACCACGGAATCGTCATGTTGCGCCATTCCTCCTCGCTGACATGGGACGGGCGCCCCGGCACGCGGCAGGAGTGGTCTGGCGTGGTCATCATCAGCAGGAGCGAAGAAGAGCCGAAAGGCGAGTAGAAGGAGAGCGGAAGCAGGTAGGCGAACAGCAGGAGGATTTGGTACCGACCCTCGCCGCCGACCTCGTCCAGGACTCGCTCGAAGGGACTCTGAGGAGCGTCGGAGGAAGCCCTTTTCTCCGGGGCCGCGTCCGCCGCCTCCGGATCAACCGAGATCTTAAGCTTCATGTCTTCGTGGTCGCAAACTGGGGATGGAAATCCCATAAACGAAGGCCATTTGTGTGCCTGTGGGCGTAATGTGTAATGCATCAGGCAGTAGCTTTTCAGTTTGAAGGTATAGCAGCTGCTACAACTACTTGTATAGATAACGATAATGATGAAGATGAAAATAAAGGTAATGTTAAGATAATAATGAATATAATGCTATCGGCAATAATGATTTTAATGGATAGAGTCATAATTATGTTGAAGGGATTAATCATTATTATTGTAATGTTTATAATCATAATTGTATTTTAATAATACTGATAATACAATTACAATTAAAACATACAAGTAAAATATCCATGTTCTTTTGGACATTATATAGCAAATGACCTGTAACTTGTGAAAATAAAATGGAAAAAGGTTGAAAGAGAATCAGTTTATATCAGCTTAAGTCGGTAATTGGCTGGGTTGCCATAGATCCATAATTAGATCCAGTTCACTACCAAAATCATCTGGAATTCAACCAGCCCAGAAATTTTTATTCACAATCCGCCAGTAACTTTCCGAATAATCTTGGACGTAAACCAAGAAACCGACAATAAACTAATAAGCCTTATTACCTCAAGTGATCATATCTATAAGGCTAAAGATAAAAAAAATCAAAAATACTAGACGATGATAATATACAGCAATAAGACAAGGAACAACCAGCAAACATCAGTCACACGCTATTCGCACAGCCATGAAGTAGTGACAGAGACCGGGCGGGCAGGAAGCGGTATAACGAGCGTACACAAGGCGACGCGGCGAGGACCCGTAGACCGAATTACTGTGGCCAAATAACTGTGAATAACACGGGCAGACACGTCCTCAGAGAGCGCTCTGGGTTTGTGTGTTTGGTTTGCGCTTGTGTGGGTTCTCTAGTTTCAATTCTTTTATTTATTTCTCTTGTTTTTGTGCGTGTGTGTGTGTTAAGTGCGTCTGATCCACTTGTTTGTTTTGTATTTTTTGTTTGCAAGTGTCCCTTTGTGTTTGTTTTGTGGATTGCTTAATATGTGGATTAAATGAGTTTAACTTTGGATATATAGTTTTGGTCATTGTCCTTGTTTTGTCTTAATACAACTAAACATGCCTTTTCGCATGACTGCCTTGTAGAGAAGGGTTATGTGAGCGCTCTACCGTATTTCACTTTCCATTCTTTAGCAATAGATGTCTAATTCTACAAAGAACAAGGATGAAATTTAGCTCCCTCTAAGCCATCGTAGTTAATCTTTCCACTATTTAAAATGGGGAAGAAAATTCATCTGCTTGACCTTTCTTAATTCTCTTTTTCCCTTCCTCTCTCTCTCTCTCTCTCTCTCTCTCTCTCTCTCTCTCTCTCTCTCTCTCTCTCTCTCTCTCTCTCTTTCTCTCTTTCTCTCTTTCTCTCTTTCTCTTTTCCCTCTTTCCTCTTTCCCTCTTTCCCTCTTTCCCTCTTTCCCTTCTTTCCTTCTTCCTCCCTCCATTCCATCCACCCTCCTCCTCTCTCTCTCTCTCTCTCTCTCTCTCTCTCTCTCTCTCTCTCT
This sequence comes from Penaeus vannamei, assembly GCF_003789085.1. Classification (NCBI taxonomy): domain Eukaryota; kingdom Metazoa; phylum Arthropoda; class Malacostraca; order Decapoda; family Penaeidae; genus Penaeus; species Penaeus vannamei. The sequence goes on from NW_020868682.1 coordinate 367,282, forward strand.
CTCTCTCTCTCTCTCTCCTCTCTCTCTCGCCAGCACTCTCTCCTCCCTCCAATATCTTCTCCTCCTCTCGCTCTCTCTCTTCTCTCTCTCTCTCTCTCTCTCTCTCTCTCTCTCTCTCTCTCTCTCAAACTCACTCACACACACACACACACACACGCACACACACCACCCACACACACACAACACACACACACAATCTCACACAGACAGCACACACACATAACCCACACACACCCTTCCACCACCTCCCATACCACACACCCCCACACACACAACCCACCAACAACCCCACGCATAACTCCCAACACGCAACCCCCTCTCACAATACACAAAAAACACATAGCCCTCCCCAAACACGCAACAAGCCACACAAGTTTTGATTCCGAATAAAAAGAGCCCACCAGCTGAGGGCCCATATGTCTCTATCGCCAGCTCAAGCACAAACCACTTCAACAATTTACTCGCTTTCCCGTCACATTCACCCTCGCGAAGGAGGGGGCGAGCTGCCGTGCGATCTACGGGGCTCTGGTGATTAATTAGTATTATCGGTATGATTAATGTTATTCACTGTTATCATTTGTTATCGGCGTTTGTAGTGTTATCGTCGTTCTTTCTGTATCCATATATCATTATTTTTAAGACAGGACTACCTTATGTTATTTTGTAACTGGCTTGTGGATGCACGGACTGACACAATATATAAGTATACACCAAACACACATAGGTGAACATACATACTCGCAAGAACGCACACAATCTCTCTCTCTCTCTCTCTCTCTCTCTCTCTCTCTCTCTCTCTCTCTCTCTCTCTCATCTTATCTCATTCTATCCTACTGTCTCTTTCTCTCCCATTCTATCCTATTGTCTCTTTCTCTCCCATTCTATCCTATCTCTCCTACCCTCTCCATTCTCTCCCTCTTCCTCTCCGTCTCCCTCCCACTTTCCCTCGTTCTCTGCCTTTTCTTCTCCCTCCCATTCTTTCCCCTCCCCTCTCTCTTCCTCTCCCTCCCCCTCCCCTCCCCCCCCACACGTAATACACATATCACGTCCCCCTCCACAACGACCTCCTTGTCCCCTCGAGTCCTATGCAGTGTCTCCTCCTTTGTCCTCTTCTTCCTCTCCTTCATCGCTCATTTTCCTTCCGTTCTTGTTTTCTTCTAGCATTTAACAGCTTTATGGGTGTTCATAAAATTATCAGTTTGATCTTTATTATATTCATTTTATGATTGATTATATTATTGTTGTTACTATCAGTTATTGTGACTACTATCTATCAGTTTGTCATCATTATTATAAATGTTGTTTATGATAACTGTTCGTTATCTATATCAAGTTTTCATTGCATATCATATACATACTCATATTCACTACCACCGCCATTGGCAGTCGTTTTATTAGTAGTATCATTTTTATCCATATTATGAATAATCATAATCATCACGATCATCATTTTAGTATTATTATTATCATTACAGTATCAATTTCACTACTGCCTTAATATCATTGTCATTATCGTTGTGTTTATCGTTATCATGATTATCGAAGCGTTCATGTTTCACATGATAATCGTCATTATAAAGGTTATCATCAGTATTATCATTGTTATCAATGTCACTGATATTACTACTGCTTTCATCTTCATCATCACCGTCATCTTTATCATTATTATCACCATTATTAGCTACTGCTGTTGTTGCCACTGCAACGGTTATTATCATCAATATTATTACTATCAATATTAATATGAATATCATTATAATCATCATTAGTATTAGTATTAGTAATAATAATAGTAGTAGTAGTAATGGTGGTGGTGGTGGTAGTAGTAGTAGTAGTAGTAGTAGTAGTAGTAGTAGTAGTAGTAGTAGTAGTAGTAGTAGTAGTAGTAGTAGTAGTAGTAGTATCTTCATTGTCATTAATATAATTAGCAGCATCATTATCAATATCATCATTAGTAGTACTACTACTAATCATCATCATTAGTAGTAGTAGTAGTAGTAGTAGTAGTAGTAGCAGTAGTAGTAGTAGTAGTAGTAGTAGTAGTAGTAGTAGTAGTAGTAGTAGTAGTAGTAGTAGTAGTAGTAGTAGTAGTAGTAGTAGTAGTAGCAGTAGTAGTAGTAGTAGTAGCAGCAGCAGCAGTATTGTCACTATTATCATTACTACCATCATTAGTATAATTATTAGTATTTATTTATTTTCAAAAAAAGATCTTGGATGCCAGCATATAAGGCAGGGATGTCAAACACGTGCGGCCCGCACCAAATTTGCTACAATCGTTCAGTCGGCCGTTTTGCTTGATTTATTAAGTCAGTCCTTCGTGTTTTAAGATTATTACTGACACTCTTAGCCGGTGATTTTATGACTGCCATGGAGGAAAATAATGTCATATATGTTTGTTTCCCATTAGCAATACCATTGAAAATCTGATAAGTAAAATAAACTTTATATACAAGTACATTATACCAGTTTTAGTGGCATAATCTTGGGAGGCCAGATATGAACCTCCGGTGGCAATCAAGATGGTAGCTAAAGAGAAAACTGGCCAGCCAATGGTTCTGAGTTTAACACCCCTGGTCTAAGGCCATTGACAGCGCGTTTAAAACAGGGTGCGGTGGTGAGGCTTGAGAACGAAGACCCAGGCGAGGAAAGGTCATCCAGCACTATGATAAAATATTCTGGCGAAAAGGGTAAAATGAGTCAACGATTACGACAAAATGTATTAGATGTCAAAGGTTGTAGAGCGCTGTAGGCTAATTGGTAGTGAAGAGGGTATAGAGGGAAGAGCAAAAAGGGTAAAGGAAGGAGAGCGAACGGAGTACGAAGGCCGTTCAGGACCGACGCAAAGCCAGCCTTTCCTCCTTTCAGCACGGCTCTCACACCTTAGGATGTGGACAGCAGAAGGCGATGAAGAGAAGGAAAAAGAAAAAAGAAAGGGGGAGAAGAACAGACCAAGCAAAATTAGCTGAGGCGAGGGCTGGGGCGCGAGGCAAGGGTGATCCCTTATAAGCCCCGCGAC
>NW_020868682.1:375297-387797 GCF_003789085.1 Penaeus vannamei
GAATTATATAAGAGGCCAAACCTTCTAAGGTAGTATTTTTTTCTATCCAGTACACGAGCCTTTTATACCCGAGAAAAAAAACGCCCCTTACATATTACCATGCACGCACTTGCCTTTACTGACACGCTGAGCCAAAGCAAGGCGACTTATCGAGTCGAGATCTCATTCTGGAGTGCCTTCGGAACATAGCGAATGACGACTCTCGAGCTCAGCATCCGCTGCCATTCCGGAAGCGATCACGAGACTTTGAGAGAGACGAGGACCTTTTTCTTGTCCTGTAATCATTGCATATCTAGTTAGAATATATGTACTCAATGTATATGAGAGTGAATGTCTTCACAATACCAGAGAAATCGTATATGGACCAGTTCGTGTGTGTTCATTTCGATTTGATGTTCCTCGTTGAGCGAAGAGATCATGATAGTTGAGTGTAAGACTTCGGTCTAGATAGCTTATGTACTCTTGAGAATGTGAGGAGATGAAAGAGACAATGACAGTTACTCTACGCATCTCAGATTAGTTCGCTTGTATTCGTAATGCGCATTGTAATGGCTCTCGAAAGATCGCAATGGAAGCGAGAGTTATTCACATTCGTGTGCAACGTCTAGAGCTCGTAACGCTAAGGACACAGCGTCTATCCGCCCCATTAGCTTGACACAACAAAACGCACGCGATAAGGCAAATGAGGGCGCATCATATATCGCAGTGGCGAACTCTCTTTATGAGCGCCGCCGCGGACGAAGATACCATGACGCCAGAAACGATACCAGGGCCAGGTGGAGGGGATTAGAGATGAGGAGCAACGTTGCCCGGGGAGGCGAACCAGAACGCCGCGTATATTTCGCACGCTCACGGCACCAACAGCGACAATAAATAAATGGTAGAGACTCTCCCGAGCAAAATATGAGAGCCAAGTAGGACACATAAAACAACAAGTAGAGTGGCTCGGTTAGCGCCGTGCTAGACTCTGGTACGAGTGTACTAATATGAGGATAGACAAAAATGACTTAATCAATTGCAGGTAATTTTCGCAAGTAGTCGCTCTCTCTCCTCCTGCTTGCTCTGCGCCGCCACGTATTGCGCATATTAATGACTCATTCTCTTCCTTCTTGCTATCCACTTTATGTCGTGAAAGATATGGGAGAGCGCGCTATTGTCCTAGACGCACATCGGTCTATTTGCTTCCTCGTAAAACCCGGCGGAGCAGGGTCGGGGCCGCTTCCGCTCGTCATTTCCCTGTCGAAACAGGCCGTTCTGGCCGGCGAATTTTTCAGTCCTCTAAAATTCTAAACTTTCGATCTTCAAAACTTTGGCCTTTTCTTCCAGATTTTTTTCTTTTGCTTTGTTTCCTCCTAAATGTTTCCGAGAGACAAGTCTATGGGCTCCCTGTGAACGGGTCTGTGATCGGCTATGTATAAAGGATTGATGCAAATGACAGGCAAACAATTAAAATAAAAAAGATTCCTAAACTAATCCCCAGTGTTTTTATATCTAATACTTGTTACGTAACTCTACAACTTCGAGCGTTTTGAATACTTCGCAGCGAGGCTCGAGGCCAGCGAGGCCCGGAGGAGGCCCGGAGGCCCGGAGGCCCGAGAGGTGAATGGCCGGCCGCGCGACAACCCTCGCAGGTCCTCTCGAGGCCAACCGGTGCACCTCAGACGTCGATCGGGCCCCGCGTTGCGTGTGCCGTTTGCCCTTGTCTGTTTCCGCGCCTCCATTAACGGGAATGGGAAACTCAAAGGAACTCGGGATCAGGGGCCAATAAGTGTCTTGAAGGGATGCCTTCTACCCTCCGCTAATCCCGAGGCTTATTGATCAATGAAGCCCAGTGGGGATGAGGAACCGCTGCCGCTTCTGGTATTTTTGCTGGTCATTTTTCTCACGAATGCTGCGCTCTGACACGCTTGTGCTAGTATTTCCAGCTTTTGATAACATAGCCATACCAGAATGCGGGTCTTGCAGAGTGCAACTTTCAGACAGAGGAGCTGCTTTATTAAATGTGGTAGCAGGCGTGTAGTACAGCGTGAGCCGCCCGTCACGACCCTGAAGCCCTTCTACCCGTAAGTGTAAAGAAGACCTTAAAATACTTTAATCAAAAATTATCCTTAGATCATCATCATGATTAACTTTTTCCATTCTCTGCTGTTATCATTTATCAGTGTAATCACTTTCTTTTCCCATCTTATTAGCCTGTCTTTGTTTAAAAACATGTCGATTCTTTAAAAATAAAATAAATAAAACCAAATAAAAGTAAAAGAACTAAAACCAAGGATAAAAGAAAACCAAAAAGTTCAAAGGAAAACCAGAGATCCCCTCAGTCTGTATATTCTCAAAAATGTACAATTCATATATCACATCTTATCTGGCCTCTTACAAAGCATGAACATATACTTTTCTCTCTCTCGAAGGTCTCACCAAGAAACACCAAGGAGGCCCAAGAGAGTAATCTTCGACAGGACCTTAGCATTTATGTGCTCGTGTGTGTCTTGTCGCAAAATGTTTTAAATAATATAAATTAAAACAAAATGAAAGTAAGCCTTCTCTAACCATTAAGAGTTAAAATAAAATCGAGGTCGTTCAAAGAAAAGCTGAAAAAGGTGTCAATAAACAAAAACAAATAAAAATGCTCCAGGTGGCTACCGAAGAATCCCACAGATGGTGCTGAACTAAGGTGCTGCGCTGTCAACAGGGGGGACTCTCCTAGTCTGGACTGTCGCAACATAGTGGGGGTACCTCACGTCCACTACAGCTGCACGGGTCGCGGAATTTAATGGCCACCCTTCAGAATGACGCAGCCAGGAATGTAATAAGGACCTCGGCCCCTCGCCTGCCCTCCGCGCCCCCGGGTTTCTCGCTGTCTGCTGCCTTTCGGCCTCCATATTTCCTCCCCCTATTCTCTCTCTTTCTTCCCCCCACCACCTCTCTCTCTACCCCTACCTCCTCTTTCTTCTTCCATTTTCTCTCTCTCTCTCTCTCTCTCCCTCCTCCTCTCTCTTTATTACCCCCACTCCCTATCTCTCTCGCTCACTGGAGGCAGTTACACTCGTTTAGTACTCTGCGCCTGAAAACTTTTTTAACTGGAAAAACATCTTGTACGGACTCAAGACTAAACAGTGAGTTAGATGAACAATCACAGAATATGTTACGCTGAAAAATTCAAATTTGTTCGCCACACCCTCCATCAAAGAGGGTATTTCGGTTTGCGCATGCGCAGTAAAGGTGGTAACACCGCTTACACCCCTCGACCTACCACCCGCACCTCGCACACAGCTTTACAAGCAAATTATTGTACTACTTAACTGCGAATACCGTGTCTCCATTGAATTCTACCTCTTAGAGTAGAAATTTCAAACAACATGAGCGAGAGAGACGAGTCAGGGTTGTCTCATTGGAGAATCGTACGTGGGACTACCTCTTCAATAACTTTGCCAAACTTGAAGTACAGAAACAATGCCACAACATTGATTTGAAACGAATCTGGGTGACCGAGGATTAGCTTGTCGATATGATTATGACAAAACATTCAACGACCATCCAGGGACCGGATTCCTAACTCACTTTAGATGGTAAAATCATTGGTAACTATAGTTACCATGTTAACCAGACAACGTTGGTATTCACTACCAACTTGTCATTGGAGTTACCATGGTAAATTTTACCAGTGGTCGGAGCATTAGTAACTTCTGGGAAGACGATGTCTTCACATGTTATCTCGTCAAAAAAATAATATCTAAGCAATTTTTTAGGTTGTATTTTATGCCTGATGTATCTAATATGGCAAACAGATATCACAATACAGACATGGCGAAGAAAAGCAAATTTCCCATAAAACTAGCAAGATTAAATCCACAAAAATTCTCGTAAAAATCTAGGCCTATATTATATTAGAATGCATGAAATCGCTAGTGAATTCTTAAAGAATTCTTCTGAATTATTATTAAAAATTCCATAGAAAAATTACCTTCCTGTTATATAAATTGGCAATATCAACGTTAAACGAGTATAATAATTCCTGTGTCTGTCGGCATTTTGACAATAAACTCCAATTTTTGTTTGGTCCGTTTTTTTGCTTAACAATGATAAGTAAATGAATAAAAAACTGTTTGGACTGTCTCTTTGGTTTGAGGTAAACAATATAATAATATAGCAATGTTTGCATTGGTTCCTATTTATACGGTAAATATGTATCCCACATGATTCAAATTCAATTCAAATTCAAAATACTTTATTCCATTTGTTATATTGGTTATTCTTATCATGTACAGTGATGTTACAGTACAGATAAATACAAGTTAAATAAAGAAGCCATGGTAGTACATATAAATTTTGTCTATTCTTATATTTAGAAAGCTGATGTCTTTGTGATATAATAGATGTTATTTTTATTTCCTTTTGAATGTATTTGAGTTTTGAATGTTTCTGATATCTTAAGGTAGTAAGGTTCCAGATCATGGTCCATGTGTTAGTGTCTGTCGTGCCCCAATGTCTGTACGTGATCTTTTAACATATAGGAAGTTACCTTGTCTCGTTTGGACACAGGTTGTGTTACCTACAGTTGGAAGGGTTAACAGCCATTTTGGATAAAAACCTTGGATCATTTTGTGAATCAGTATGCAAGTATCATAGTTGCATTTGTGATGTACTTTTAGCCAACTTAGTTTGTTTATGTGTGGGGTAATGTGGTCATACTTTTTTACGTTCCCAAGTGCTACCCTGGCAGCAAAGTTTTATAAATTTTTAATTTTCTGAATTTGACCTTTGTTGTACCCCATATATTTGAGCAATAGTTAATCATACTTAGAACTAGTGTTTGTATAATCGATAATCTAGTTTCAGCAGAGATTCTATTTTTCTTATGTCGACGTGGTTCTCAAATGTCTTTTTTTTTTTTTTTTTTTTTTTTTTTTTTTTTAAATAAAAGTGCTCGGTCTTCAGTAGCTGTAGTAGGTCTTATGGTCGTGTTTACAGGAATTTTGGCGATGTTTTGGCGACTACCTATGAAGATACATTGTGTTTTATCTGGATTTATCTAAAGGTCATTTGAGTCAAAATATCCTTTTCCTAATGAAAGTGTCTCCTGGGTCTTTTTCATCAGTTCATCTAAGTTGTTTACAGAATCACTATGGAGAAATTGTGAATCATTGGCGAATTGAACAAGAAGGCAATTTTGGGCTATGGTTGACATATTATTTACAAATATTGTGAACAGGATTGGGCCTAATATAGATCCTTGTGGTACACCAAAGGAAACATTCTGTTTTTTCTGATATACTCTCGCGAATTTTGACTAATAGGGTTCTATTAGGTAACTTCTGAAGCAATGTGTCAATTTTGTGATTCATTAGTTTACTAATGAGGGTTTCGTGATTGACACTATCAAAGGCCTTTGGTAAGTCGTACAATGTTAATAAGTTTATACAGTTATTATTTATATTCTCATAAATATTATTTGTAATATGCAATAATGGTTTCACTAAACAGCTTACTTCTGAAGCCATGCTGTGTTCTGGATAATAGGTCATGTGTCTCTAGAAATGTCAATTGGTCTGCTACAATTTCTTCGAGAACAGACAGTATAGGAAGTATGGTAATAGGAGGATAATTATTAACTTCATCTTTGTCTTTAAATATGAAAACTGGTGTTATTATGCCATGCTTCCAAAGCGATGGGAAGTCAGCGGTGACTAAAGATTACTTAATAATAACAGTTAAATAATATTCCATATCAGGTAGGCTGTATCTTAGAAAGCGAAGAGCAATGTTATCCGCTCCCACAGTTTGTGTTTCCCGCAGGTGTTTTATTGTCAGGATTGCTGTTTCTGTTTTAACAGGTTGTGGTCTGAAACTATGGGCTGAGGGCCTTATCTTACCTGTATTTTGTTTAAATATGGAAGCATTTATTTGTTTATATGTGAGATGTCCAATTGTAGCGAACTCATTAAATTTGCATTAATTTTGGAGTTTAGATTAATATCATTATGATGTTTTTTGTTTGGTACAAGTGTTTTTAAAATCCTCCATGGTTTAGCAGAATCTTTTTTACAATTCTTTCTGTGGCTTCTTGTATTAGTGATTTGACATTTCTCTTCCTTTGATTATAGTCAGTCCGGAGTGCCATGTCGAATCTATTATTTTTGAGAGCATTATGAACACTTATTTCTATCTATTATGGCTCTCTTGATGTCGTTTATCCAAGGGTCCAGAGGATGTCTAATATTTTTTGTAACAGGGGGCGATGACATCATTGATCACTTCCGTGAACACTTTTACCTATTTGTCTACGTTATCTGTTTGCAAAATTTGTAAGAGTTGATTCTTTGGCTATTATTAGTTGCCATAATGACTGAGAATCATAATTGGCTAATTCACGAAAGCTTTTTGTAATTGGTGGTCGCTTTGATTTCTTTATATCTAGTGTCACCGTTGAGTTCGTGATCGACAATATGGCATGGAATATCGTCTGTGTGGAGGACGATATCAGCCTTGTCTTGTCAAACCCTCTGATCACGATTGTACTTGTTTCTGTTGAGGAACACTTTAACATTCCTTGGGAAGTCATCCGAGTACAAAAATAGTTCGGGCGTTATTTCTCGGCCTCGTACAGTTACCGTGAAACTAGTGTAATAATTATGTGTCATCACGGTTTTGTGTGCTTTTATACTTTTACAAATTGTCCGATAGATGATCTTCGATGTCCTCTTCATTTGTATCTGGATGGCAACTTGTAATATATAGGAACACTGAGTCAGGTCGAGCAGCTCTTGCTAAGGGTTTTGGCGCTTGTCGTTCTTCTCTTGTTTTTTCTTTTCTTTCCTTGATGTTACAACTTGCTCTGCTCTTTCCTCATGGTTGTTTATTACAACCGTCGGCACTACTGGAGCTGGGGCTGGAGCTGAAGGGGCAATGGGAGGAGGGACTCCTGGTACCTGGTGATGAGTTGCGTCATCCCAATGGCAACTGGGGTCGAGTTCCTTCTGATTGTTTTTCTTTTTATTTTTTTTTATTTATTATATTTTTTTATCAGTTTCGCCTAGGCGTTACTTGTGTAGATGCTTCATTTTTCCTCTTGACTTGTGGGGTATTGGAGGAGTGCTGAGGTGTCTTGGTACTGGGGGAGGCTAGCGAGAAGGGTTCTTGGTGTGTTTGTTTCCTGATGTCTAGTCTTTTGGAAGAACTTAACAAAAGGAGTAGAAATACCTCTTTTTCGGCGGCGTCCAGTCCGTTGGTTGGGATGTTAGTTGTTGCGAACACCAGATTTTCACTATCAACACAGTGGTAAATCATAGTGTGCACAATATTTTATTTTATAATTTCTTTGTGTCCCTAGTTGTGTTTCTAGGTTTCTTAGAGTCTGATAGGTTGATTACGATATCATGGGCCTTTTCAGTCTTCCACACCAATTAGTTTCTGAATTTGATCACAGAGAAGCAATCTAGCCCTGTTTTTTTTCCGTGGCAACAAACCATTAGATGGTATTCAGCACTTAGTTACCGATTCGATAAATGGATTGTTTTTCAGTTTTGCTTTCAATGCCTTCACTGCCAGCACCCATTACCCTGGGTGGGGGAGCAGCCATTCCCCAGGCTGCTGTGGGAGATCCCATCACCTGGGTGGGTGGGGGGGGGGGGCAGCTTTGACCCTCCACCCATTGCCTTGGGTGTAGGTCCCATTACCCTGGGAAGGGAGCTCGTTACCCTGGGCTAAGGGTACCCCTTCACTCCGGGGATAGGAATTTGTGCTAGCTGCACAAGGAAGCATCGGGGTAGCCTCCTGGTTGGCCCCCTTTGACCCGGGGGAGGTAGCCAGTTTTCCCTCTGATGTTGCGGGACCACAAGATGCCATGATTTTGCTGAGCTGTTTGGCTGATGTGGAGAGGAGGTTAAACACGTCCGATCACCGCGACGGCTAGACTCAGGAGATGGATGTAATCAAATATATATATTATATATATATATATATATATATATATTGTATATATGCTTAACTGGTGTTTTAGCTGAGACGATTATTTAAAAAATCTCGCTGTGTCTCGTTCTGTTTACATGCTACATGATTGGCCGAAGGAACCTAAATGATTATGTGCAGCACTCACTGATTGGTGAAATTGCTTTATTCGAGCCCTCTGGTGGCTACCATTAGAATGAGCCGATTCATGATTGCAACATGAATCCCGCTTTGCCATCAATGGTAAACGCAATGGTAAATGACCGCTGGCAAATGCGTTACGATCGTATGTTAGTAAATCCGGCACCAGGGCGCCAATGTGGATATCCTGAGATGCTGGGTCACCGAGAAGCTGAACTGAATTCCCGCGAAATTCATCATCTACGGTGGGATTCATGATTTAATTGATGAAATAAGTTCAATAAGGTCAAATGTGCAGCTTGCCGCTTGTATGGACATGAAAGTAGACTCTGTAGCTACTACAAGGTTTAGGAATTGGGCCACAAAGAAAGTACCAATAGAGACAAAGCCATGCTAAAAAGTGACCTTTTAAACATAGATTACAGAATTGAACAATCACCATTGTGCCATAAAGATGAAATAAAAATGCTAATCAACGACAGACATGTAGGTATTTTATGTGTCAGTGAAATATGGCTTATTTCAAGTTTACATGACTCTCTAGTAAGAATCCCGTGTTTCAGCATTCACAGACCTTACTCTGGCCGTGGGGGAGGGGCGTGTATCTACGTTTGGGATGACTTTAAGGTAGCAGAGATCACCACGGGTATTGAAAAAGTCGAGGGTGTTGAGTATGTTTGGCTTACTGTAATGCAGGAAACTTCCTTCCATAATTGTCGGCTGCCTATATTGACACCCGCATACAGAAGTTGCAACTTTTAACTGTCAGACTATTTTTAAAACAAGCCGGTCTTCATTCTAAGAGACTTTAATGAGGATCTTTTGGCACCAAACAACAAGCTTAGCAGATTAATTAAGAGTAAGAAATTGACTCAAGTCGTAGACAAACGCACTAGGATAACTCCCATATCTTCAGCGCTCATAGATGTCTTGATAACTAAACAATTCTGACTCTATACATGATCTCGAAACAACACTCATCCCAGTAGAAGATCACAAGACCATAGCAACTACACAATATATGTAAACCAAAAAGACAACCAGTCATGCAAATATTTCAATGGCATAAGAATTACAGTCAAAACAATTTTTGCAATCTGTTGCTAGAACAGGTTTCTGCTCTTAACATCATTTTACTTACCGGTGATGTCAACGCCCAAGTGCGAGTTTTAACTGACACTTAAAAAATATATGAATAATTGTGACCCGGTCGTAACGAGGGAAATACCCTGACCCCAGCCCCTTGGATAACCAATAAAACAAAAATTGTCATGAAAGCTAGAGACAAGCTTAGGAAAAGTTTAAAGGTCAATAGATACATGGCACTGCAGAGGCATTATATATATATATATATATATATATATATATATATATATATATATATATATATATATATATATATACGCATGAGAGCACTGACTGATAAGGGTAAGAATGAATTATATAAAAGTAAAAAAAAAAAATAAAATAAATAAATAATAAATAAAATAAAAAAATAAAAAAACAGCTACAAGGAGAAATATTATAAAAATATTTCCTAATGATAAGTCCCATTCGAAATCAATAAATGATAGGTTAATTGAAAACTAAACTAAAAAAAAAAAAAAAAAAAAAAAAAAACAATATTTCTTTTTTGCAAATATTGATAGACAAGCTTTTGTAAAATCTCAAGAAAACATGGTTATATGACACAAGTTAGTGCTACTACAACATATGCCTTAAATGAAATTACTGATTTTAGTCTATCCTAATTGCAGTACGCAATACTGCTATTTTAACTAGAAAAGGTTTAAAAGAATCAAGCTCCTTCTCTTCCGGCTTCACAAGACTCACTCCTTGCATTTTACCTTAAGTTTATCATAAACACCTCCATTGTTACCGAAACTTTCCCGGACCTATGGAAGATCCCTCGTATTATTCCATTTTACAAAGGTGGGGACACAGATTATGCTAATAATTATTGGCCAATCTCTTTACTACCATTATTCCCTGAGATATTAGAAAAGATAGTGACCAAGAAATTGATGTTATTTTTTAGCTGAAAGTCAACATGGATTTAGGTAGAATCTTTCAACAGAAACTGCTCTCAAGATAAGATCTGTAGTAATAGAGATAATAATAAAATTTCTTTGCTTTTGCTGCTTAACTGGAGAGGATCCAATCCTGTGGACTGCAATGCTGTTATTTTAACTATAAAAGGTTTAAAAGAATCTAGTGCAAATCATGATATATCAGTATCCAACCTCTCTGGTTCAGGGATTACCTTAAAAACAGATCGTAATGCGTAAGAATTCAAAATTTCATGCCAACTCAGAAAAAAATATTTCAATTGGTGTTCCTCAGGGATCTGTACTAGGACCATTTTTTAAATTTATGTAAATGACGTCAAAACGTTTAACAAATAGGTTTGTGGTTCAGTATGCAGATGACACCCAGTCATTAAAAAAGGCCTGATTGAGAAGAAAACTCATTATATTTTTATTGGTTCACGACATGGTGTATCCTAACTGCAAGAGAAAATTTTCATAAATTTTAATGGAAATGACATAATGCCAAGGACAGTTGTCAAAAACTTAGGTGTCTATTTTTTTCGTAAGCTTTGACGAAATGTATAAAAAAGGTGATTGGTACTCTACTATATCTGAACAGGATCAGCAATTGTTTTGAAACCCAAACACGAATCATGATTGTGCAGCCTCATAACTTATTGCTCGAGATTATGGGGAGCCACAAACAAAACACAGAGAGAGAGATAGTTCAAAGGCTTTCGCAGCAAAGGTAGCCGTAGGAGGTCTACAAAAGTATGATCATACAACCCCCGCACTGAAGTAGCTAGAATGACTGAAAGTGGACGATAATGTGTTTTTGACCTGTGTGTGTGTGTTTTTTTTTCTTCTTTTTATAATGAATAATCAGTTACCAGTTGACTATATGTAAGTAATGATTCGTTCTTCTCAAGGATTAATACCACAACTAGCACGAAAATGGTAAGACCTCTACTCTGGAATGAAATTCCTCAGGAGATAAGAAATACAGTTTCTCTCTCTGTTTGTAAACATAAATTGAAGAATTGCCGTCTTATCTTAACATTAATTTTGAAGGTAGGCTGTCTGTAATGATGTAATGTCCTAACACTGGTGCTTTCTAGTTTGATAACCTATACATTTTATTGTTTTATGATATAGGTGTGTATATATTCCTTAATGTATATTTTATGTGTTAACCTTGGTGAATCTTTGTAACTTACTGTACATTCTATACACTGAATAACCACTATAATGAATAACTAATGTAAATTGGAAATAAATATTATTATTCTCTCTCTCTATCCCTCCCACTCTCTCTTTCTTCTCCCAACCCCTCTCTCCCCCCCCCCTCTCTCTTCTTCCTCCCTTTTCTCTTTTCCTCCCACCCTCTCTCTCACTCTTTCTCTCTCTCCCTTCCCCCATCTCTGTCTTCCCTCCTCCCTCTTCCTCTATAAAGGGTGCAATACATGCAATACCTACTTCCCACGTGTGGTCCTCCACACGTGGTGTGGGGCCTGCCCACGCTATCGCCCGAACCACGCTCTCCTAAATATAGAGGCCACGCCATCCACCAAGGGGTATATAAGGTCATCCAAGCTGACCTTCCCACTCACTCACTCACTCATTCAGCTCACACCTTCAACGGTCCGGCCCCTTGGCGGGCTGGTCGCTACTGACCTGACCTCCCGCATCGCCAGTTATCCTATTTCTTGTGTCGCTATAAACAGTGCTTGTAACTCTTAGCAATAAAGAGAACAGCCACACCGTGTATCCCTGTACACTATAAACAAGAGCTCTTAGTAACTCTTAAACCCTCTCTTCCCCTCCCCCATCTCTTTCTCCTTCCCTTACTCTTCTCTCTCTCTCACTCGTCGCTTCAGTCTCCTTCATTCATCACACTTTTCCTTCCCTCTTTCCTGCTCCCGGTCTCCCTACACCTGCTATCCATCCCTCTCTCTTTTCCCCTTTGTTAATATCTTCCCCGATCTCCCGTCGCTTATTCCCCTTCCTCACTCGCCATTTTTACCTCTTGCTAGCCTTATCGATAATTAGCCTGTTTTGTCCCTCAGAGCCTTAAGTTCCCGATCCTGCCTCGTCCCCTCGCCCTGCCTCGCCTGCCTCGTCCTGCCTCGCCCTGCCTCGTCCTGCCTCGCCCTGCCTCGTCCTGCCTCGCCTGCCTGCCTGCCTCGTCCTGCCTCGCCCTCGCTCGCCTGCTCGTCCCTGCCTCGTCCCTGCCTCGCCCTGCCTCGCCCTGCCTCGCCCTGCCTCGCCCTGCCCTCTCGCCTGCCTCGCCCTGCCTCGCCCTGCCTCGCCCTGCCTCGCCCTGCTCGCCCTGCCTTGCCTCGCTGCTCGTGCCTCGCCCCTGCCTC
Organism: Penaeus vannamei; assembly: GCF_003789085.1. NCBI lineage: Eukaryota > Metazoa > Arthropoda > Malacostraca > Decapoda > Penaeidae > Penaeus > Penaeus vannamei. Next base: position 387,782 of record NW_020868682.1, read on the forward strand.
GTCCTGCCTCGCCCCT
>NW_020868682.1:405297-412797 GCF_003789085.1 Penaeus vannamei
GTGTGCACTTCTCCCGGGCGCACACAGAGATAATACCACAAATTCGCTCGCTGCCAAATGGTATTCAGATGCCACAGGCTATGAACCACTGGCCCTTCCTTCAAATTTAAAAAGAGGTACCGGTCATACTGCACAGATTAAGGCTAGGTTACCCATACGCTTGGCAAATTATTGATAACGAGGTTGTGTTACATTACTTGCAGAATTGTGAACACACGCAATTTCTAAGACAGGGACCACCCACCACAGCCACCGGGCTGGAAAAAGAGGTATGCCACAGGCCTACTCCGTGGCAGCTGGATCGCTTGCTCGCAATCCAGCCACCACGATAAGCATACAGTTCAAAGAAAACACATGTCAACTAGAAACAGTTGACACAGGCCGGGCCACTCTAGAGAAAGGGCCCGGGCGAAGCTAGACTTCGCAAACCTAACTGAACTGAACTGAACTGGACTGCACGGGCGTATAAACTCGATCAAGGAACGGACGGTCATGGAGACACATGTATGCTTAGACATACAGTCGCTTATGCGCGCACACAAACACACACACAATATTGCATTCTTATGCTACCTTAATAGCTAGCCTCGGTTTTTAACTTCTCCCTTTCCCTCTTGTCCTATTCCCTTACTCTTCCCCATCCATGTACTCTTGTCAATTTTGGCTTGTCACTTGTACTTCTGTCCGAAATACGGTCACTTTATGCATATGTCTGTCAATCTGTCTGTGTGACAGAATCTCCCCCTGCCTTCATCTCCCCCTTTTCTCTCTCTATCTACCAATTTATCTGTTTGAATAGTTATTCCCATGTCTTTGTTTATCTTCTTCCTCTCCACAGGTTCAAGAAGCCGTATTCAGAGCTGATCTTTCAGATTATATGTAAAACACAGCACTTACAATGACAGGGCGCACCCTGTCCGTTGTGTTTATGGACCTTTTCCTAGTTATAGTTTTAACTAAAATCCTCATGTGCATCGATGACGTTATTTCTGTTCTGTGTGTCCTCTGCCTTTCATCCGAATGACACAGGTTTAGTTATTTCCAAATGATGATTCATTTTCGCGCCGCGCACGCCTTCGAAAGGGCCAAGACGATGCCTTCCTTCGAGGAGCATCGAAGTGGCAAGGCGCGACCCCGATGGATGCCCTTCCGGAATGCCCTCGGACCCTGAGCGGGATCTGAGCTCGCGCCACGAGGCACTTCTTGGCACCGCACCACAACGGCCTCCAAGCCTCACTTGTTTCCGGACAAAGCCCTAAATAATCATCAGCGCTAATATAAATATGTTTCTAAGGAAAATTGTCCGAATTGCACTTGAAAGACAAAGCGATCTAGAGCTAGAATACAGAAAAAAACTAAAGTGAATAATGATAAAAAAAACAATATGCATTCCTTGCAAAAAAAAAAAAAAAAAAAAAAAAAAATGCAGCCATATACATCCTTTTCGATCGTCGCAGAAAAACCAAGTCGCATTCACGAAATTTGTATTGCGACGAAATTTTAACCTTTGCCATCGCATTGCGATGTTGCTTTAAGCAGCAACGTTATCTAAACGAAGGTAAAATTGTAATATCATGAACATGAATTACACTAAAACTGTTGCTGGAAATCGTTGTAATTTCTTAACGACACATTTAATGCGCTGTGCCAAACCTTGGCTCCACCCCTTTGCTGGAAATCTCCGTCGGTTTACATTTAGCTTTTTCTACATCAGTACACACTACTTTGGACTTCTTGGCATTGTAGAATCAGCTAACACAAGATGCAAGCTTATGTTATCTCTGAAGCACCATTATAGCTATGACTTCTTATGAAAGCAACCCCAAAACGTCAGTTCTTTCGGACTTTTACGAGTAAGTTTTGCGACGATCGGAAAGACTGTTAAGCACGATCAATTTCAGTTTGATAATAAGGTAATACGGGGTTTAACAAGAACACAAGGGATACAATAAGGTTGATTGAGTTAAAGTTTATCTATTAATAGGAGCATAAAGGGGGTGTCACACTAGCACAATTTCCGTGGTTCTTTCACGTTTCCGTGTTTTTTCTCGCTACCGCTTGTATTTTAGGTGAATGCGATAAATTCCAGTCAAACGATAATTATCGTTTTCACTGGCAAGTTTCCGTGGTCTTTTTCGTTCAAATGATAAGCTATAATAGATAATCGTTATAGTAATGTAAAAAAAAGTATTTATAAAATAAAACGATTCAAAAAGACAGTCTAAACTGTAAATATTTTAAAATTAGCAAAATCCTCTCTTGTATTTAATAAAAACAGATACGTCTGTATGTAGCTGCTCGCCTGTTTGTTTACATTTGTCCCCGTCAGCTGACTAGATGAGAGTAGCGAGAATACGCCCTTATTTAGCCTTATACATTCGTTGTTTCGCATTAAATCGTCGCCACATAGCCAGAATAACGTCCATCATCGCCAGAGCCTGTGTGGGGGTTGAACGCATCTTTCTGTTTAGAATTTTGGTCGGACTGTTTCCGTGGTTCTCATTGCTAGTGTGACTGCGCGAGCCAAAATGACCACGATTTCCATGGTGCCAGCGGAAAAGTAATGCGGAAAAAGTGCTAGTGTGACACAGCCACGAGAGCCCAGCGGACCGAAGGGCTTGTCATCACTATAAATTGAAGAGTCAGCCTCCCTGCTGACCTGTCGTAACATATCTGACCTTTCTGTTCCTAGGTCGACGTGTTTTTATACAACACTCGAGAATACCTCAAATATCGCAGCATTAAATTAGATCGGAAGACAAAAATCCATCACTGGCCCCTTCCTCTCCTCCTTCCCCGTGCATGGGGCGTGGCGGGCGCTTGTCTAGGGGAGTTTCCCAGAATAAGCTTAGAGCTGGAATAGATCTATCCAATCCAGGAAACAATCAGTTAATTATCTGCTAATGTTTACACGTTCCGCCCGCTCTCTTTCAACTCTAACCCGATCTTTGCTCAATTTACACGTGCAAAAGACTGACCAATAAATTCTGAGGTCTCTTCAGAGAGAGAGAGAGAGAGAGAGAGAGAGCGAGAGAGAGAGAGAGAGAGAGAGAGAGAGAGAGAGAGAGAGAGAGAGAGAGAGAGAGCGAGAGAGCGAGAGAGAGCGAGAGAGCGAGAGAGAGAGAGAGAGAGAACGAGAGAGAGAGAGCGAGAGAGAGAGAGAGAGAGAGAGAGCGAGAAGAGCGAGAGAGAGAGAGAGAGCGAGAGAGCGAGAGAGAGAGAGAGCGGAGAGAGAGAGAGAGGAGAGAGAGAGAGAGCGAGAGAGAGAGAGAGAGAGAGAGAGAGAGAGAGAGAGAGAGAGAGAGAGAGAAGGAGAGAGAGAGAGAGAGAGAGAGAGAGAGAGAGAGAGAGAGAGAGAGAGAGAGAGAGAGAGAGAGAGAGAGAGAGAGAGAGAGAGAGAGAGAGAGAGAGAGAGAGAGAGAGAGAGAGAGAGAGAGAGAGAGAGAGAGAGAGAGAGAGAGAGAGAGAAGAGAGAGAACGAGAGAGAGAAAGAACGAGAGAGAAAGAACGAAAGAGAGAGAGAGAAAGAGAGAGCGAGAGAGAGTGAGAAAGAGAGAGAGCGAGATAGAGAGAAGGAGAGAAGAGAGAGAGAGAGAAAAAGAGAGAGAGAGAGAGAGAGAGAGGAAGAGAGAGAGAGAGGAGAGAGAGAGGAGAGAGAGAGAGAGCGTGAGCGTGAGCGAGAGCGAGAGAGAGAGAGAGAGAGAGAGAGAGAGAGAGAGAGAGAGAGAGAGAGAGAGAGAGAGGAGAGAGAGAGAGAGCGAGAGAGAGAGAAGAGAGAGAAGAGAGAGAGAGAGAGGAGAGAGAGAGAGAGAGAGAGAGAGGAGAGAGAGAGAGAGAGAGAGAGAGAGAGAGAGAGAGAGGAGAAGAGAGAGAGAGAGAGAGAGAGAGAGCGAGCGAGCGAGAGAGAGAGAGCGAGAGGAGAGATAGGGAGAGCGAGAGAGAGAGAGAGAGAGAGAGAGAGAGAGAGAGAGAGAGAGAGAGAGAGAGAGAGAGAGAGAGAGAGAGAGAGAGAGAGAGAGAGAGAGAGAGAGAGAGAGAGAGAGAGAGAGAGAGAGAGAGAGCATATGATATCTGCCTTTTCGCCGTCTCGCGCACAGGCACCTGACTGGATTATCATGTGTTTACCTCATTCACGTGTCCATTAGCATACGAGGCTAGAGCAGCCGCGGGGGGAGGAAGGGAGGGAGAGAGCAAGAGGGGGGGAAGAGGAGGGATTGGGGAGAGTCCTTCCTTTTACAGCACCGCTAGTCTTCCACTCATAGCATCACAGACTTTCCTCCTCATTAACGAGCACTCACAAGCTCGTCGACTCCCGCACTCCCGCCGCCGTCGCTTCCCTCTCCTCCGCTCGCCAATCATACCGCTCCCAATTCACTCCTTCCTTCTGCTTCTCTTTCTTGGCCTGTCTCTCTTCCTTTTTTTGGCTATTTGTCTAGCTGTTTCCCCCCGCAGTCTCTCTCATTCTCTCTCTCTCTCTCCAATCTTTGCTCTGTCTCTCGGTTTGCCTTTTTTCTCTTTTGCTCGTCGACTGACGGTTTCTCTTTCTATTTTTATCTCTCCGCCGTTTCTTATCCTAGGATTTCTTGCTCTCTTTGTTCTTTTTTTCTGTTAGAATGTTTCCATATATTATTGTTTGTTTCTTAGTCCCTTTCTTCGCGTGCCTGTCTTTGTCTATGTCAGTATCCCCTTGTCTCTCTTCCTTTCTCTTTTTTTCTCTGGCTTTCTCCTCTCTGTCTCCTCACCTCTTGTCCCTTCCTTGTGTTCTCCTCATTCTCCCGTCCTATTATCTATTCCCGTTCACCTTAATTTCTCCACTTCAATTTCTGCCAATCCCCCCCTCTGCGCCCCCACTCCCTCTCCTCCTCCCTCGATGCCTCTCCCCCTCGATACTCTCCCTCCCATCCCTTCCCCAACACTTCCCTCTCTGCCCCCCCCCAGACACGCCAAAAGGCCATCGTCCCCCTCCCCTCCGGCGCGTCTCGTTCCCTTCCCGAATATAGATCATGACCTCTCGGGCTTCACTTTGTTGCGCCGTATCAAGTTTAGCGCCAAAGGGTTGATTTTATTTACATCCGGGTAGTCAAAGGGCGTCGGATATTTTCACAAGCACGTTTAGGGGACGTCGCTTTGTCTTTTATTTTGGTCACTGGTGCCATTTTATGACGGAGAACAGGCATGTGAGATTCGTTGTTGATTACACAAGTGATGGAAAAGGTAAGAAGACTGTTTATCCCACATTTCTGTCTTTTATTTGCCTCTCTCTCCCTCTTTCTTGCTTTCTCTCTCTCCCTTTCTCCCTTTAATTGAGTGATTTCTTAATTATATTCGCTTGATTGAACAGTCAGCGAGTAGTCTTGACCTCGACTGCTGGGTAGCATCCAATCACAGAAGCTTTAATTGGGCATAGCCAATAAGTAGCATCTCTCTCTCTCTCTTTCCTTTTCCCCCACAACATTCGTCCTATTCTATTGCCGTATCTAGCTCCTGTATGCCTGTCTTTCTTCCAATCTCTCTATTTCCCTGTTTATCCCCATTTGTGTATGCCCCTAAATGCCTCCATGCCACATGCGTGTCGCAGTCCCAATAACTCCCAACAGAAAAGGCCGGGAATTGAAATGCTTTATTGGGAGTCCGAGCTTAATGGTTTTAGCCGAGCAGCCAATCAAACCCTTTGGAGAATCGGACTCCATATGAATTTCCAGATCCGTTCCGGCGGGTTCTTTTAGCGCTCGACGCTCCTGTCTCAAAGCCCCTCTCTAAGGGTCCTGTCGATTGAAACGAGCCGATGATTCATTGGCATTAGGCTCAGTAGAAATACAAGAGCGTGAGGCTGGTTGGAAAGAACAGTGACGTCCAGAGCCTTCCAGAATTCTTTGAATAGAGCGTGAACTCTGTAAAGTGGGCGGGACAGTCATGTAACCATTTATTTCTACATGCGCATACTGTACAAATGAGAGAGAAATGGAAATGAGTAAGAACAAAGGATGAGAGAGAGAGAGAGAGAGTGAGAGAGTGAGAGAGAGAGAGAGAGGAGAGAGAGAGAGAGAGAGAGAGAGAGAGAGAGAGAGAGAGAGAGAGAGAGAGAGAGAGAGAGAGCGCAGAAGGAAATATGTTCTAAAGATTTGTTCAACCGCTTTTCTAGAGAGCGCCTGGGCATTTTCCCTGAATGGGTTGTGTTAAGGTACCAATGACAACCTCGGAGGCAATCTTTTCCAAGCTTCGCAGTATGTCTGCGAAGGACCTCATTAGCATAACCTCATTTCCGCGACCTTCCTTTTCAAAAGCAAAATACGAATCAAATATAGATATCCTTAGAATTCCGAGCAGGTGTTTAGCGCCGGTGGATCTCAGTCACAATGAGTTTTCTAATGGATTCGGCGCCGAGGCTCCCCGGCAGGTACTCTTCCTTTGCCTTCTCCGGGAACGAAATGGCGTGTCAGCGGGACAAAGGGCGCCATCTGAAGGCCCTCCTCGGGACGGGACAAGGGGATGCTTTGCTGATGCAAGCACAGGCATTTAAGAAGATATACTGCTTGTATTAGATGCATACCTACACAGCACACACATCTATGTATATAAGTGAATATATATATATATATATATATATATATATATATATATATATATATATATACACACACACACACACACACCACACACACACACACCCATACACATATATATATATATATATATATATATATATATATATATATATATATATATATATATATATATATATATATATATATTTATATATTATATATATATATATATATATATATATATATATATATATATATATATATATATATATATATATGCATATATATGTATATAATATATATAATATATATATATATATATATATATATATATATATATATAATATATATATATATATATATATATATATAATATTTATAAACACACACACACACACACACACACACATATAACATACATACACACAATATATACATAACAAAAAAGCGGCTTCAACTAATCCCGAGATTAGTGTGTCAAGTTGTGGCAAAGCTCCTCCGTAGACACAAACACCATCGATCGATAGGAAGTTCAGTTGGAAAAAACAGAACACAACAAGTCTCTTTTGCTGCTGATTTTTTTCTACCGGGCCCTGGGGTGCGGGGGGGGGGGAAGAGGAGAAGAGGATGAAAGGAGAAGAGAGAGAAGGAGGAGGAGGAAGAGGAGAAGGAGAAGGTGAAGGACGAAGAAGAAGAAGAGGAGGAGGAGGAGGAGAAGCAAGAGGAGGAGGAGGAAGAGGAGGGGGAGGAGGAAAAGGAAGAAGAGGAGAAGGAAGAGGAGGAGGCGGAAGATGAAGAGGAGGAGATGGAAGAGTAGGAGAAGGAGAAAGACGAGAAGGAAGAAGAAGAGAGGAAAAAGCGAGGAGGAGGAGAATGAGGAGGAGGAGAAGAAAGAAGAGGAGGAGGAGAGATAGGAGGAGGAGAAAAAGGAAGAGAAAGAGAGGGATGAGGAGGT
>NW_020868682.1:426140-428640 GCF_003789085.1 Penaeus vannamei
TATATATATATATATATATATATATATATATATATATATATATATATATATTATATATACATATACACACACACACACACACACACACACACACACACACACACACACACACACACACACACACATATATATATATATATATATATATATATATATATATATATATATATATATATATATATATATATATATATATATATATATATTATATATATATATATATATATATATATATATTATATATATATATATATATATATATATATATATATATATATATATATATATATATATATATATATATATATATATATATAGTATCATACTGTGTGTGTAGCTGAACTAACTACATTCATGTCTCTTCATTTTATTGCAACTAAATCTGTTTGCCGATTACATTCGTCAACTCCGTTCTAATCTGAAAAGGAATAAAATGTTATATTCATATACATTCAGTTTTTTTTTTTTATTCCTTTATTTTAAATTTTTCATTTTTTGCGAACGTCATTTGCTTCTCTCTTGGAGGTGACATTGCTGTTTGCCATTGCAATTCCTTTTATTTCACTTTTTTATGCTTTCGTTTTCACTTTCATATTTTTTTCCATTTTGTCCTCGTATGTCGTTATATCTTGGCTCTATTTCACTCGCATTTTCTGTTTTATGATTATTATTCTTAAAGCGCTTTCGTGTATTCATTTTCTTTTTTTCTATGTTGTTTAGATTTGTCATATTATATGCGGTAAAATTTTTGATTTTTTTCTTGTTTCGTGTCGAGATCTTTTTGGCATTTTAATTGTTAAAAATATTTTGGGGTGACGACAATTCATGAGTAATTCTTTGTACGAAGGTGTTTATATATCGTACAGTCGTCTTCGTGTAGTTTCTGAGAAATTATAGTTGCAATTGTTGCAGGCAATTGAGGTGAAGTTCCTTGCCCAAGGAAACAACGCGCCGGCCGGGGATCGAACCTTCGAACTCATATTTCAGAGCAAGTCTCTGAGTCCGATGCTCTAACCACTAGGCCACCGCGCCCCCATTCGGATATGTTGCACAAGTCTTTAAAATGTTGCAGAATGTTGCCTCGGCTGCCGTACTTTTATTTTTTATTATTGGGATTCTCTTCCTTATCATTGTTATGTTATTATTATCATTATTATTACGATTATTATGATCATCTATATTATGATTATCATTATTATATTATTACAATAATTGTTCTTGTCACCATTATTATTATTACTATAAATTATTATTATTAATATTATTATTATTACCATTTTCATGATCGTCATTGCTGTAATCCTTATTATTGTTATTGTTTTTATTAGTATTATTATATTATCAATGTAATTATCATTATTAGCATAATTATTATTATTACTATCATTATCTTTATCAATATCGTTTTGTTATTATCATTATCATTATTATTTTTTTTTATCATTATTGTTGTTGTTATCATTAATATTATTTTTATCTCTATTATCGTTATCATTATCATTATTCTTATCATTATCATCATCATTCTCTATGATCATATATCATTATCATCATCATCATTATTGTAATCATTATTTTTATTAATATCACCATAGTTATCATCATTATAATCATTATTGTTCTTATCATTAATTTTATTATTATTGTTGTTGTTGTTATCATTCTCATCATAACTATAGCTGTTGCTATCATCATCATTATGATTATTATTATCATCATTATCATTATTAGCACTATTGTTATTATCATTATTATTACTATTATTACCATCATCATTATTACTATTATTATTATCATTGCTATTGTTATTATTATCATTATCATTACTATTATTATTATCATCATCATTATTATGATTATGATTATTGTTATTACACACACACACACACACACACACACACACACACACACACACACACACACACACATATATATATATATATATATATATATATATATATATATATATATATATTATATATATACATACATACATGCATATATATGTACATGTATATATATGCATATACATATAAATGTATGTATGTATATGAAAGATGCAATAATGCACTATCGCACCGATATGATAAAAAAAAAAAAAAAATCCTCTCCGATCGGGATTCGAACCCTCGCCGCTGCCGGCAGGCAATTGCAAGACGCTACGAGCGTCCGTCTTTCAGTTACTTGCCTGCAACGACGAGGGTTCGAATCCCGATCGGAGAGGATTTTTATTTATTCATATATATATATATATATATATATATATATATATATATATATATATATATATATATATATATATATATAATATATAATATATATTATATATATATATATATATATATATATATATATATATATATATATATATATATATATATATATATATATATATATATATATATATATATATATATATATATATATATTATACAGTATAGATAGCATATACTGTGTGTGTAGCTGAACTAACTACATTCATGTCTCTTCATTTTATTGC
>NW_020868682.1:446912-464412 GCF_003789085.1 Penaeus vannamei
CTTATAATTTCGAGTGCGGCAGCAAATGTCGCAAGGTCATTGCATTCACAGCCGATAGATATTGGCAAAGCGTGATATACAGATAGATCCATAAGCTATATGGACAAATAGATATTGATATGGATAGATAGGTGGATAAATGGATAAACAAATAGAGAGAAAATAGAAAGAGCGGGAGAGTGAAAAACAAGTGAATAAACATAAGAAAAATAAATGAAAAAGAGAAGAGAGGAGAGAAAGCATCGAGAAAGAGAGAGCATCGACAGATAGATAGATAGACAGATACAGAGAAAAAAAACACCAAAAGAAACAGAACGAGAGAGAGACAAAGGCATTAAGAGAGACAAACAGAGAGAGAGAGAGAGAGAGAGAGAGAGAGAGAGGAGAGGAGAAGAGAGAGAGAGAGAGAGAGAGAAGAGAGAGAGAGAGAGAGAGGGAGAGAGAGAGAGAGAGAGAGAGAGAGAGGAAAGCAAGAGAGAGAGAGAGAGAGAGAGAGAGAAGAGAAAGCAAGAGAGCGAGAGAGAGAGAAGAGAAAGAAAGAAAAAGAGAAGAGAAAAAGAACAGAACGAGAGAGAGAGACAAAGAGACAAAGGCAGCCAAGAGAGACAACAGAGAGAGCGAGAGAGCGCGAGAGAATGAGAGAGGTTGGCAGCAGGTGTTGGCAGATGGCTGGCAGCAGGAAGAGCAGACAGAGGGCCAGTAGGTGGTCTCATGAGGTGGTCTTTCGCTCCTACCCGGCGCCCAGACCCCAACCAGGTGAAGCCAGGGGAACTAAACAACTTTTTTTTCCCCTCTTTTCCCCTTTCCCTTCTCGCGTCTTGTGCTGGGTATGTTTTTATTCTTTTTCTCTCTTTTCTCTCTCTTCGCTTTCTTTCTCTCCCTCTCTTTCTTTCACTTTCTCTCACTTTCTCTCACTTTCTCTTTCTCTCTCTTTCTCCCATCTCCTCTCTCTCTGTTTCTTCTCGCTCTCGATCTCTTCTCCGTCTGCGTCTCTCTCTCTCGTCTCTCTCTCTCTCTCGTCTCTCTTCTCTCGTCTCTCTCTCTCTTCTCTCTATCCTCTATACTATTCTATCTACCTATCTATCAAACAATCAATATATCTATTATTTCCTTCGGCCATTCATATATATTCTATTATCTAATCGGCATGTCATATATCTATTAATTCTTATTCGCATCAACTATCTATTTTCAGTATCTGGGTCTATTATCTACATTCTAATTCTCTCTCTGGTTTTGTTTTTTTCCATATATATTTTTTTTCTTTTCCCACCCTTCCTTTCGGGCATCGTCGGCCTCGCCCCTCCTCGCTCCCCGCTCGCCCATTAGGGTCTTTGCCTCGTCGCCGGTGCGGCGGTTGCTCCTGGGTGTGGGGGGGGGCGGAGCGGGAGGAGGGGTGGCGGGGGCGGCGGCTGGCGGGCGGTCCGTTGGGGGGGGGGCGCGGTGGGGGGGGGACTGGGCGGGATGGACGTCGGAGCAATGGGTGTCAGGGCGGGCCGACGCGACGCTTCGGGTTTGTTGGTCGACTGCGGGTAAAGAACCTGGGGCCGAAGCGCGGGGCGGAGAGTGGTGGCTCGGAGACATGAGTCGGGGAAGAATCGGCGGAAGCAGCGCTACCGGGCGCTTTGTCACACGACATTCCGGCTCTGCCGTCACGGCAGCCGATGATTACTGCCACTTTGGGTGGTCGGCACACACCTGGGGTCCACCACCGGCAGCGCTAGGTTATGAGAAGTGGGGGTATGAGGAAAAATTAGACTGTGTTAGAGTGGTGGCTGAGGTAGCCGGGGAACGAGAATAAATGTAGAACGTAGAGATGAGGAGAAAAGAAGAAAAGGGGGGTAGAGGAAGGAGGAAAGGGATTAATTTAGGTGGAGTTGGGAGTGGTAGAAAGATAGAGGAAGTAGTGGTCATACTGCAAGCAAGGTGAAAGACGTTGGAAAACACTGGAGTGATAAAGGGCCAGGGGAGAAGGAGGGAGTGGGCGGAGGGGGGGGGAAGTGGCAGAAAAAAAAGAGGGAAGGATTCGAAAGAGAAGATTATTACTGATAAGTTCCGCGGGATTTTGATGTTAAATCGTTTCTTGGAGAATATTGGGAGAGGTTTGATGAAAACGAGGGAAAGAAAATAAACATGAGGAGATACTTCTTGCACGCTGCAGAGTAATCAAAAATAGTAATAAAAATAGCGGGATGAGAGGAATAAAGTTCGAAATTTATCTGGTAGGACAGGTAAATTTATTATTAGGATAATAATTATAAGAAATAATGAAAATTGAATAAGGAGAAATTAATATTGAATAAAGAATAATGTGAGAATAGAATAAATGAAAAAATAAAATAAAATAAGCTTAAAGGATCGACAATTATTTATATTGTATAGTATAATATATATATATATTATATTAGTAGTTTATATATATTATATTTTATTATGTTATATTATATATTTATATATATTTATTCATATATTCTTTGTCTTGTAAGAGGATCTACATTTCTGATTACCATCCCATGGAGCCTGTCCCCTTTTATCCTTTCCTTCCACTTCCTTCCCTGTTTTCTCTTTCCCTCTTCTCCTCTTCTCTTTTCGTTTGTTCTTTTCTCTCTTTCTCTACCATTCCCATTTCTATCTTTTGCTTGTTTATCTCCCTCACTTTGCCCTGTCGACTTTTCTTCTACTTTCTTCTTTTCTCTCGTCTATTCCCCCCTCTCTTTTTCTCCTTACTTTTCTTCTTTCTCTCGTCATTCCCCCTTTCTTCCTTCTCCCTCTTCTTCTCCTTCTTTCCACCTTCTCTCTCTCTCTTACATTTCTATTCCCGTCTTTTCTCCCTCTCTTTACCTCTCCTTCTACTTTCTCCCTTTAATCCTTCCTTCCTCTATCTTCCTTCTCCCATCTTTACTATCTTCACATTCTTTCCTCATTCCTTCCCTTTTCTTCCATACCTTACCTCTTCCTTCTCCTCTTTCTCCCATTCTTTTTCTTCCTGTTATCCTTTCTCCTATTTCTTCTTTTTCCTCCTCTCCCTTTCCCCCATTCTCTTCCTCCCTTCCTTCCCTCCCTTTCATCCTCTCTTTCTCCTTCCTTCCATTCTCCTCCTTATCTTCATCCTCCTTTCCCTCTTCCCTCTCGGTCCTTGCGCACCCTCCCCTCTCTCCCTTCTTCCCCTCTCGTCCTCTTCCTCCTTTTCCTTTTCTCCTCTCTTCATTTCCTTCCTGTCCATTCTCCTCCTTATCTTCTCCTCCTTCCTCTTTCCTCTCGTTCCCCTCGCGTCCCACTCTCCCCTCTCCCTTTTTCCCCCCCTTTCTTCCCTCTCTTTCTATTCTCTTCCTTCTTCCCTCCTTTCACGTCTCTTCTTTCCTATCTCCCTTTCATCCTTCCTTCCCCTTTCCTTCCTCCCATTCTCCTACCCTCCCTTCCTCTCCTTGTTTTCCCCTCTCTCCTCTTTCCTTCCTCCCTTTCACCCTCTCTTCCTATCTCTTTCCCTTCCCTCCTCCCATTCTCCTCCTATCTCTCACTCCCTCTTCCCCTCTCCCCTCTCGTCCCCCTCCGCGCCACTCTCCCCTCTCTCGCCTTCTCTTCCCCTTCCCTTCCCTTTCACCCTCTCTTCCTTCCTTCCTTTCTCAATTCTTCCTCCTTATCTCTCCTCCTCCTTTCCCCCTCTTCCCTCTCGTCCCCTCGCGCCACCCTCCCTCTCTCCTTCTCTTCCCTTCCTTCCCTCCCTTTTCATCTCTCTTCCTTCCTTCCTTCCTTCCCATTCTTCCTCCTTATTCTCTCCTCCCTCTCTTCCCTCTCCCTCTCGTTCCCTCGGCTTCCACTCTCCCTCTCTCCCTCTCTTCCCCTCTCTTTCCTCCTTCCCTCCCTTTCACTCTTCTCTTTCCTTCCTCCCTTCCTCCCTTCCTTTCCCATTTCTCCTCCTTATTCTCCTCCCTTTTTCCCCTCTTCCTCTTCGTCCCCTCGCGCCACCTCTCCCCTCTCTCCTGTTCCTTTCCCCCTCCCTCCTTTCACCCTCTTCTCCCTTTCCTCTTTTCCTTCCTTCCTCCCATTCTCTCCTTATCTCTCCTCCCTCTTTCCCCTCTTCCCTCTCGGTTCCCCTCTCTCCCTTCTTCCCCTCTCTTCTCTCTTTCCTTCTCTTCCTTCCTCCCTTTCCAATTCTTCCTCCTTATCTCTCCTCCCTCTTTCCCCTCTCCCTCTCGTCCCCTCTCTCCCTTTCTTCCCCTCTCTTCTCTTCTTTCGTTCTCTTCCTTCCTTTCCTCCCTTCTCTCTCCTTCTCTCTCCTCCCTTTTTCCCCTCTCCCTCTCTTTCCCCTCTCTTGCCTCCTCTCCCTCAACCTTTCACCCTCTCTTTCCTCCTTCCCTCCCTTTCACCCTCTCTCCTTCCTCCCTTCCTCCCTTCCTCCCAATTCTCCCCTTATCTCTACCTCCTCTTTTTCCCCTCTCCCTCTCTGTCCCCTCGCGCCACTCTCCCTCTCTCCCTCTCTTTCCCTTCCCTCCCTTTCACCCTCTCTTCCCTTCCTTCCTTTTCCCATTCTCCTCCCTTATCTCTCCTCCTCTTTTTTCCCTCTCCCTCTCGTCCCCTTCCGCGCCACCCTCCCTCTCTTCCCTTCTCTTCCTCCTTCCCTCCCTTTCATCCTCTCTTCCTTCCTTTTTCCTTCCTCCCATTTCCTCCTTATCTCTCCTCCCTCTTTCCCTCTCCCCTTCTTCGATCCTCCCCACTTCCCTCTTCTCCTTTTTCCCCTCTTCTTCCTCCTTTCCCTCCCTTTTCACTTCTCTCTTCCTTCCCTCCTTCTCCTTCCTTCCTCCCATTTCCCTCCTTATCTCTCCTCCCTTTTTCCCTCTTCCTCTCGTCCCCTCGGCGCCACTCCTCCCCTCTCTCCTGCTTCCTTTCCCCCTTCCCCTCCCTTTCACCCTCTCCCCTTCCTCTTTTCCTCCTTCCTCCCATTTCTCACTTTCCTTATCTCTCTCCCTCTTTCCCCTCTCCTCTCGTCCCTCTCTCCCTTCTTCCCCTCTCCTTCTTCTTTTCCTTTCTCTTCCTTCCTCCCTTCCATTCTCCTTCCTTATCCTTCTTCCTTCCCTCTTTCCCTCTCCCTCTCGTCCCCTCTCTCCCTTCTTCCCCTCTTCTTCCTCTTTTCCTTCTCTTCCTTCCTTCCTCCCATTCTCCCCTTCTCTTCTCCTCCTCTTTCCCCCTTCTCCCTCTCTTTCCCCTCTCTTCCTCCTTTTCCCTCCCCTTTCACCCTCTCTTCCTGCCTCTCCCTCCTTTCACCACTTCTCTTTCCTTCCTCCCTTCCTCCTTCCTCCCCATTCTCCCTCCCTTATTCTCTCCTGCCCTCTTTCCCCTCTCCTCTCGTTTCCCCTCGGCGCCACTCTCCCTCTCTCCCTCTTTTCCCCTTCCCTCCTATTCACCCTCTCTTCCTTCCTTCCTTTCTCCCATTCTTTCCTCCTTATCTCTCCCCTCCTTTCCCCTCTCCCTCTCGTCCCCTCGCGCCACTCTCCCCTCTCTTCCCTTCTCTTCCTCCTTCCCTCCCTTTCATCCTCTTCTTCCTTTCCTTCTTCCTCATTTCTCCTCCCTTATATCTCTCCTCCTCCTTTCCCTCTCCTCTCGTCCCCTCGCGCACTCTCCCTTCTGGTGTCCAGCCAGTCTCCCGCCAGGTGACGCGGCGCGGCAACATTAAACAACTTTTTTCCTGGCGTATAACACTCCCCTCGGCCCTTCCTTCCTCTCTTCCTCTTCTTTCTTCTTCCTCTTCTTCTTCTTCTTTTCTTCTTCTTTCTTCCTTGTTGTTCGTCTTCCTCCTCTTCCTCACCTCCTCCTCTTTTTTCTCTTCCTTGTTGTCGTCTTCTCTTCCTCCATCTCTCTCCTCTTCCTTGTTATGGTCTTTTTTTCCTCTTCTTCCTCCATCTTCCTTGTGCCGTCTTCCTCCTCCTCTTCCTCTTCTTCCTCTTCCTTTGTTGTCGTCTTCCTCTTTCCTCCTCCTCCTCTTCCTTGTTGTCGTTCTTCCTCTTCCTCCTTCCTCTTCCATCTTCCTTGTATGTCGTCTTCCTTGTTTTCCTCCTCCTCTTCCTCTTCCTTGTTTGTTCGTCTTCCTCTTCCTCTTCTTCTTCTTCCTCTTCCTTGTTTGTCGTCTTCCTCTTCCTCCTTCCTCCTCTTCCTTTTGTTGTCGTCTTCCTCTTCCCTCCTCCTTCTTCCTCTTCTTGTTGTCGTCTTCCTCTTCCTCCTCCTCTTTCCTCTTCCTTGTTGTCGTCTTCCTCCTTTCCTTCTACTTCGTCTTTTCTTTTCCTCCTTTTCTTCGTCTTCTCCCGTACTCCTTTTACTTCGCTTCATTTTTTACAACCAACTTTCATTTCATCCTTATCCCTTCCTTTTTCCTGATACTTCTTATTCCTCTTCCATCTGCTTTCCTCCTTTTCCTTCTTTTCCCCTCATCCTCTTTTCTATATTTTTCTCTTCTCTTCGTTTTTCTTTCCTCCTCTTCCCTCCGAATTTTCTTGAATTTTTTTATTCCCTTGCTTTCCTTTCTTTCTTTTCTCTTTTTCCCCTCATCTTTTTCTCGACATTTCCTCATTTTTGTATTCTTACCACTTTTCTTCCTACTCCTGTCCCTTCTTCTCTCCTCCTTTTCTCCTCTATGTCCCCTTCTTCTTCCTCTCCTTTCCCCTCATCCTGATATTTCCCTCATCCTCTCTCGGTTCCCCTCATCCTTTGTATTCTTCTCCTATCTATTTTTATCGGTTTATTTTGGCCTGCGTTTAGTTTTCCTATTTATTGTTTTTTGTTTTCTCTTTCTCTTTCTCTCTTATCTCTTTATCTATTATCTTATTCTACCTCTCTCTCTCTATCTGTCTCTCTATCTCTCTTTCTCTCTCTCTCTACTCTCTCTCTCTCTCTCTCTCTCTCTCTTCTCTCTCCTCTTCTCTCTCTTCTCTCTCTCTCTCTTCATCTCTCTCTCTCTCTCTCTCTCTCTCTCTCTCTCTCTCTCTCTCTCTCTCTCTCTCTCTCTCTTCTAATTGATATTATCATTATCGTTATCGTCATTATCGATATCATAATCATCATAATTATAATCATTATCAGCATAAATTTCTCAACATCTTCATCATCATGATAAAAACAATTCACATAGAGCAGTAACTAAAAAATATTAATTTACTAATTACACTAATTCTTAAAATTATCATGAATATGTATTGTGCATTTGTGTTTGTTTTGTGTGTTTTGTGTACGCTTCTCCGACGTATGTGTATATAGTGTGTACGAGTCTAAGTGTGTGTGTGTTGTACTGTATGTGTGTATCTTTTGTATGTGTATCTTTGGGATGTGCATGTATGTATTGTGGATGTTCGTGGTGTGTGCTTTTATTTGTATATGTATGTTCTTCTGTGATTCTTCCTACTATACTATCATCACCCTTATCGTTAATCTCTAAAATCACAATTATAACTAATTCTCTTTCGGTTATTGTCTCCCCCGCGATGAACTAATAAAAATTCAGAGAAAGCAAATAAACAAATAAAATTCAGAAAAAACAAGTGGAATTAACCGTATTAATAAAATATTAATAATGATAATCAAAAAAGTTCTTACGAATGAATCTTTTATTAAAAAATATTTTCTTTCACCGATTCAATAATCATATCTAATTTCTTTATGTTTCGTATTTTTCATTTCCTTTCATTTTTCTTTTCCCATTATTATTATCATTATTTTAAATTCTATTAATAATTTATATTGCTTTAGTGCTTATGATGCGCTTTGATTTTCACCTTCATTAATCAAAATAGATTTTAATAATAGATAGATTAAAAGTTATATAGATGAATCTATTTTCTAAATGATAGTATCAGATGAAAATGACAAATTTATAAACCTTTGAATATATACAATAATTAGTTTATCTTTCATTCAATTTCTCATTTATTTTCATTCAACGCTAACGGACAATGAAAGCTAATAATGTGACTGATAAATCTGTAAAAGTGAATGCAACAATATATTGACGATAACAATAATAACAGGAACAATGATGATGATAATGATAATAGTAGTAGCAATAGTAATGATGATATGGTAATGATGAGAAAGATAATAATAACAACAAGGATATAATAACGATGATGGTAATAATAATAATAAATCGTATGCGATGGATGATATGAATAATGAATAGTGATGATAATATCATAATGATGATATGATGATGATAGAGATAATACTAACAAAAATAACAACGATGATAATGTTGATGATAATGATAAAAAAGATAACAGCAATAATGATAATAATGATAGTAATAATGATTATTATTATTATCATAATGGTGATGATAATAACAAAGATATTTCCATGAAAATTTCCATGTAAAAAGAGAGAGAGAGAGAGAGAGAGAGAGATGTGAGAGAGAAGAGAGGAGGAAGAAGAGAGGAGAGGAGGAGAGAGGAGAGGAGGAGAGAGAGAGAGGGGAGAATGAGAGAGAGGAGAGAAGAGAGAGAGAGATATATATATAGAGAGAGAGAAGAGAGAGAGAGAAGAGAGAAAAGAAGAGAGAAGAGAGAAAGAAAGGAAAGAAAGAGAAAGAAAGAAAAGAGAGAGAGAGAAAGATAGAAGAAGAAAGGAGGGGAGAGGAGAGAGAGAGGAGAGAGAGAGAGAGAGAGAGAGAGAGAGAGAGAGAGAGAGAGAGAGAGAGAGAGAGGAGAGAGAGAGAGAGAGAGAGAGAGAGCGGAACCCTCCATGTAGGGCATAGGGGCGTACGGCGCCCATGGAAAGTGTGGCTTAAGCTTGTCATCGCTGGTACTCGGGGTCGACGGTCTCTTCTCGGAGGGAAAAAGAACCATTATCTGTAAAGTTTTTATTATTTTTTTATTTTTTTTTTTTTTTTTTTTTTTTTTTACTGATTTTTTTTTGGGGGGGGGTCAGGTGGTGGTGGTAGGGTGGGGGGTGAGGAGAATGGGATTGAGGGGTAGGGGGAAGAGAGGAGGGAAGGGAAGCAGAGGGGGTAGGGGAGGAGGGTGAAGGGGAGAGGAGGAGGGGAAGAAGGGAGGGAAGGGAGGAAATAGAAGAAGAGGGGAAAGAGAGGGAGGTAAGGAAAGAGGGGGAAGAGAGGGAAGAAATGGGAGGAGGTAGAGAGAGAGAGGGGAGAAGAGAGTAGAGGGTAGGATGAGGAGGAGGAGGATGGGAGGAGGTGGAGGGGGAGGAGAGGAACAGGGGGGAGGTAATGGGGAGAGGGGACGAAATGGAGGAGGTAGGGGAGAGGGGGCAGGATAGGAAGGCGATGGGGTGGGGTGGAGGGGGGGAAGATATAGGGGGGTTTTTATCTTTTCCAACTTTATCATTTTCTTTATTTTCATGGTGAGCAATATTGATATGTTTGCTATTCAACCCTTTGTCTGACACTTTATTTATTTCTCCCACTCTGTCTTTCTCTTTTTTGTCTATCTCCTCCATTCATTCTTCCCCTTACCCTCTTTAGTTATTTCTTTCTGTCTTGCCTTATATATTTCCCTTTCTCTCTTTCGATCTCTATTTATCTCCCTTTTTCCACTTTCTCTCTGCCTATCTCTCTCTCTCTCTCTCCCTCTATTCCTCCCCTCTCTACCTATCTTCCCCCACCCTCTCCCATCCACCCCTCCTTTCATCCTCTTTCCCCCTCTGCCCTCCACCTCTCCCTTTCTCCCCCCTCTCCCCTCCCTCCCTCCCTTTCTCTCCTCTCAACCTCTCTTCCTCTCCTTCCCTTCCCTCTCTCTCTCTCCTTCCCTCTCCCTCTCTCTTTCCCTCTCGCTCCTCTTCTCTTCCCTCTCGATCCAAAGATGTCGAACCGAGGACCCGAGCTTCGAACCCCGCGCTCCGATGCCTCGAAGCCCCTCTGATATAAAATGTCGAGGCCAGACTTAAATATTTGTCTGTGTTTTCGGACGGTTCAAGTTACGGACGCGAGTAAGAAGTCGCTGATGTAAACACGACCAACATTTACGGCCTCAACAACCTAAACACGGCTCCTGCGGCAGGCCATTTCGAGCCGTGCGTCTCCTCCGCGGAAGGGACATTTTCCCGCCAACGGCCCTCGCCCGCGGGCAAACATATGACATCACAGGAAATAGAGTGACGTCATCGTTTACATGGCGGCTGCATCGGACCTGTTCGTTCTGTTTCTCACAAATATTAGGTTCCTTCACGCACTCCAAAAGTCGCGGAGGAAGAAGAAAAGAGAGAGAGAGGAGAAGGAGGAGACAGGTTAAACGCACAGACGCACAAAAGCCCGAAAAAGGATCGTTAAAGATTTATTTATTTATTTTACTCTTTTTTTGTGTGTGGGTTCATTTTTTCCCTTTTTTTCGTTGGAGGTCACAGGGTTGGGTGATTGTTCGAGGGTGAGGGCAGAATGGGATCTTAAAAAAAAATGTCCTGGGTGACTATAAACCGTTTGTTTCGTCAGCTTATGAATGAGTTCTGAGGTTGGGAATCAGTTTTGGAATACAATGGGGTCACAGAGTACACCAATAACCCATATATGAAAAAAATATGAATAAATAAATAAATCACTATAGACAGACAATGAATAAATAGGAATAAGTGACGTGATAGACATAGACATACGAAAAATAAATTAATGAATAAATGAATCACTATAGACAGACAATGAATGAAAAGAAATAAGTGACGTGATAAACATATGAAAAATAAATAAATAAACAAATAAATCACTTTAGACAAATATCGAATAAAAAGGAGTAAATGACGTGATAGACATATGAAAAATAATTGAATAAATAGATAAATCACTTTAGACAAACAGCGAATAAAAAGAAATAAGTTACGTGATATATGACATGAAAAATAAATGAATTAATAAATAAATCACTATAGACAAGGCAAAAATAAATAAATAAATAAATAAATCACTATAGACAGGGCATAAGTGACGTGATGGACATATGATCTTCAGGAATGTAAGAAAACAAAGATACTGTAATATTGTCTAAGGAATGTTTCGACATTTAAATCTCCATTAATGAAAAAATGATAATACCAAATCACTCATTACACTTGCTACTTATACAAAATAACGTATCCTATCTTCTTTTCCTATAACTGTCATAACAGAACTCTTTGACTCCCCAAAACACATAAACACAAGAATTTCCAGGTCGGTTAAACACCAGTACACAAGGAACTTTTTTTTTTCTTTTTAGGGGGGGAGGGGAAAGGGGGGGGGGTGGGAGGGGTTAAGACAACACAATTAAACCACTCATAGTTGAATGGTGGCACGAGCACCCCCCTCCCCCCCCCCCCCCCTCTCTCTCTCCCTCGCTTCATTCATTGTTTAGGCACAAACAACCTTTTTAGAACAGCTGATTGTACCCCCGTTGGCCAATTCCTCTCATTGTTCTAAGAAAAAGAAGAAGAAGGGAGAGAGGAAAGGGTGAAGAAAGTGGTTTACTGTCTTTCCTCTGGTAGACCATTGACTACGAAAAGAAAGAAAGAAAGAAAAGAAAGAAAGACATTCTTCCGTTCTCATTCCACATCTTGATCTCAACCGCAAGAACAGGGTCGTTGAGGAACCTGACAGTTAGATAATGTTTACAGAAGGAAGAGGTTGCTAATTGGGTCGTTGTCCATGAACGATCGAGAACAGCAGAACAATTTACCAGATAACAGAAGGGTTGTTATCTGATAGGGCGCGATTCGTCATCGTTTAGATAAGGGGAGATAGGAACGTTTGTTATTGGGAGGTTATCGACGTTGCTAAATTGTTTACTGAGGGCGTGTTCCTCGGATGAGGGATACCTGCTGGACCAATATACCCTTTTGTTTATTGGTATTTTACGATTTATATGTAAATATTTGATATTTTCTTATTTTTCTGTTAATTTTTATCCGTTTTTTCCGATATGAAAATCGAGAATGGTTCGTTATCTAAATGATGTATTGAAATCGAAAATATGTCGATAACGCAAGTAAAAAACATAAAGAAATGGAAAAAAAATAACATTTGCGGTAAACGGAGGCGCCCCCACACCCTTAGAAAAAAAGAAAGTATAAACAATGATAACAACAATAATGGTAGCAATAGCAATACCATTAATAGTTAAAATCCCCCCCCAGCCTTTTCCTTTAATGATAATGACAATAATAGTGCACACCCAACCCCCTCAGAAAAAGCATATAAAATGATAATGATAATAATAGCGGTAATAGCAATACCATTAATAATTAAAATCCCCCACCCCACCCCGCCTTTCCCTTCAATGATAATGACAATAATAGTGCACACCCCACACCCTTAGAAAAAAAAGTGAAAAAAAAAAAAAATAATAATAATAATGACAATAAGAGCGACAATAGCAATACCATTAATAATAATAAATCCCCCCCCCCCCCTCTGGCTCTTTCCTTCATTTTGGACACCGCAGAAAAGAGTCTCCGACCGCGTCTTCTCATTGGCTGGTTGAGAGAGTTTATTTTCCCGCCACTTTTGCCGAGCGCGGACTTCGAACCAACGGCTGTAAATAAATATCTTTCGGGTAGGTTGGTCTTTTTTCTCTTTTTGTGTCCTTTTCTTTTCTTTTTTTGGGGGGTGGGGGGTGAAGGAGGGAGGTGAGAGAAAGAGAGAGGTAGGGATGGATGGAAGGAGGAAGAGAAAGAGAGGGAGTGAGAGAGAGAAAGAGAGAATGTAACCATACAGACAAACAAATTGAAAGAAACAGACAGATAAAGCGATAAAGGTATTACCAAATTATACAAAAAAAAAGTCAGAGTAATGAAATTATCTTTAAAATCAAATATGAAAAATAGACAATGATGAAAAGATTATTCAGTATTTAATGCTAATGTTAATTTTGTAATAATTTTAAAATCTAACCTTTTGTCGTTACAGATTGTTGAGCATCATGATAATGTGCAAGAAAATGATAAATAAAAGATAGAGAAAGCGGTTGATAAAGCAAACAGAAAAAGGAGGTAAATCATATAATTTTTTATCCATCTTTAGAAAGCGATCATTATTATCATCATTATCATTATCGTTATGTCATTATTGATATATTATAATCATAACTTTTATCATTATCATTATTGATATCGTCATTGTTACTATCGCCATCAACGCCATTATTGTTCTGATTATTATTAGCAGTAATAGCGCTATTATTAGGATTATTGTTATTCTTATTGTTATTATTGTCCTTATCATTATCATCATTATTTGTATTTTCTATCATCCCCATACTTATTACCATCATTATCGTGAAATTGTCATTATTATCAATAGTAGTAGTTCCATTATTGTTATTATCATCATGATCATTGTTACCATTATTATCATTATCATTGTTATTATTACTATTATTAATATTATTATTATTATTATTATTATTATTATTATTATTATTATTATTATTATTATGATAATAATAATATTATTATATTATTATATCTTATCATCATTATTATCATTGTTATTATTATCTTTATTTATATATCCTCACTTTCATTATCATCATTATCATTATTGTCATATCATTCATTATTATTAATCATTATCATCATTATTGCTATCGTTATCATTGTTGTTATCATTATTATCATTATTTCTATTATTATCGTTATCATTATCATAATCATTTTCTTCGCTTCTCTTCCAAATATTTATTTTCCTCTACTTCTCCTCTTCCTACATTTCCTTCTACATCTCCACCTCCTCCTTCTCATCCTCTGCTTCATTATCCTTTTTTTCGTCATCATTCTCCTCCTTTTCTTCCTCCTCCTCCTCCTCCTCCTCCTCCTCCTCCTCCTCCTCCTCCTCCTCCTCCTCCTCCTCCTCCTCCTCCTCCTCCTCCTCCTCCTCCTCCTCCTCCTCCTCCTCCTCCTCCTCCTCCTCCTCCTCCTCTCCTCCTCCTCCCTCCTCCCTCTTCCCCTTCCTCTTCTGCGTCTCCTTATCTTCTACCCCCCTTACTCCTCCGCTCTCTCTCACTTCTCTTTCCCTCCTCCTCTCCTTCTCTCTCTCTCTCTCTCTCTCTCTCTCTCTCTCTCTCTCTCTCTCTCTCTCTCTCTCTCTCTCTCTCTCTCTCTCTCTCTCTCTCTCTCTCTCTCTCTCTCTCTCTCTCTTCTCTCTCTCTCTCTCTCTCTCTCTCTCTCTCTCTCTCTCTCTCTCTCTCTCTCTCTCTCTCTTCTCTCTCTCTTCTTCCTCTCTTTCCTTCTCCTCTCTCTCTTCCTTCTCTAGCTTCCCCCCCTCCTCTTCTCTCTCTCTCTTTTCCTTTCCTTCCTCTTCTTCTCTCTCTCTCTTTTTCCTCGTCTTCTTCCACTTCCTCTCCCTCCTCCTTCCTTCCTTTCCCTCTTCCTCCCTTCCTTCCTCTCCTCTCTCTCTCTTTTCCTTTCCTTCCTTCTCTTCCTCTCTCTCTCCCCTCCTCCTCCTCCCCTTTCTCCCCTTCCTCCTTTTCCTCTCTTTCACCTTTTTTCCTTTTCCTCCTCTCCTCCTCCTCCTCCTCCTCTCCTCTCCTCCTTCCTCCTTCCTCTCTCCCTTTCTCTCTCACTTCCTCCCCTTTCCTCCTCTCTCTCTCTCTCTCTCTCTCCTCTTCCTCCTCTCCCCTTCTGCTTTACTCTCTTCTCTTATCTTCCCTCCATCTCCCTCCTCCGAATCTACCTTCTATTATTAATCTTCAAAATATTTAGAGTTGTTCCCCCTGTCTCTTTGTATACAATCATCACTCTTTTTTTCTTATTTCTATTTTTTTCTTCATTTGTTTTCGTTTTTGTTGTGTGAATCTATGCTATTTTTATACTGTCTTTTGTTTTTGTTTTTATGTATTTTCTTCTGTTTCTTTTTTTAATTCTCTTCTTTTCGTTTTGTTTCCTTTTATTTTCTTCTTCTGTTTCTTCTTCTTCCTCTGCCTGTTTCTTCTTTTTCTTCTTCTTCTTCTTCTTTCTTCTTCTGCCTTTTCTTCTTCTTCTTCTTCTTCTTCTGCTGTCTCTTCCTTTTTTTTCTTCTAATCCTGTCTGTTCCTTTTCTTCTTTTTCATCTTTTCTTCTTCGTCCTCATCTTCTTCACTTCCCTCCTTTTTTACAGTACTTCCTTTTCTTCATTTTTAATTTTCTATTTATCTATCATTGTATCTATATATTGATTTTGGAAGTAATAACACTATTAGGACCAATACCATCATCATTATTATTATTATAAATATAATTACTATCATCTTTTCTTCATTGTCTTTATTGTTATTATCAATCTTATCATTATTGTTATTATCACCATGATTGTTAATATTTGTGTTATCATTATCATTTCATCATTATTATCACTATCCTCACTATGCGTGTCATTGTTGTTATTATTACTGTTATCATTATCATTATTATCATTATTGTTGTTGTTGATGTTTTTATTTTCATAATTATCATAATCATTTCTATTATCATTATTATTATTTACACTAACATTATTACTATCATCATTATTACCATTATCAATGCTATCATTGATATGTTTATTGTTATTTTCATCTTTATCTTAATCATTATTACTATTATCATCATTATCAATATCATTATCATTGGTATGATCATTAATTTCATTATTGCCATTATCAATATTATTATCAATATCATTATTATCCTTATTATTGTTATTGTTATTATTTTTAATATTATCATCATTATTGTTATTATTATTTTTACTATTAAGATCATTATTGTTATTGTCATGATCCTCATCATTATTGTTATTATCACTATTGTTATTATTAGTAGTAGTACTAGTGTCATTATTATCATTATCATAATGATTACTATTATCGTTGTTATTATCATCACTATTTTTACTATCGTCATTGTTCTTAGTATTATCATCATCATCATTATTACTATCATCTTTATAATCCTCATTGTTATCATCATTATTATTATGTGTCCTTTCATACTCTTCTCTTTTCTCTCTTCCTTCTTCTATTTCTCTCCTTCCCCTCCCTTCTCTTTCTGTCCTTCCCCTTCCTTTTCTTTCTCTTGTCTTCTCTCTTTCTCTTCCCTTCTCTCTCTCCTCTCTCCTCTTCCTCTTCTTCTGCTCCTCTCTTTATTTTCCTTTTTTTCTCTCTCCTCTCCTTTCTTTCTCTCCTCATTTTTTCTACATTTCTCTCTTTCTCTTTTCCTCTTCCTTTCTACTTTTGTGTTTCTTTTCTGTCTATTTCTTTCTCTTCTCCTTTCCTTCTTCCTCCATCCACGCTTTCCCTCTCTTTCTCCTCTCCTCCTCTTTCTCCTCCTCCTTCTTCCTCTCTTCCTGCTTTTCTCTCTTTCTCCTCTCTCTTTCTCCACCTCTCTCCTTCCTTCTTCATACTTCCATGCTTCTCTCCTTCTCTTTCTCCTCTCCCCTCTTTCTCATCCGTCTCTTTCTTCTCCCTCCCTCTCCCCTCTTTCTGTCGCGGCTCCTCGGAACAAATTCAAACAATGAGCTAAATTTACACCTATGGTTCCCCTCCCTTCACCCCCCCCCCTCCATTCCCTCCTTCTCCCCTTCTCCCTCCTTCACTCCCTTCCATTTTTCTCTTTCTTCCCTCCTTTTCTTTCTTTTATTCCGATGTTTCTGTTTATTCAGTCCCTTTATTTATTTTCTCTTCTGTTTTATACTTATTCTCCTCTTCTTTTTTCCTATTTTTTCACTCCTCCGTTTCGCTCCCTCTTTCTCGGTCTTTTAGTCCTCTTCCTCCTCTTCCTTTCTTTAGTTCTCTATATTTTCACCTTAATCTCCCTTTCTTTTATTCCCATTTCACTCCTTCCTCCCTCCTCTCCTCATTGCCCCTCCTTCTTCCTCTTCCCTCTTTTATCCTTCCTTCCTACGCTTTCCTTCCCCCTTCCTTCATTCCTCCTCGCCTTCCCCCACCTCCCCACAACCCTCCCCCCCCTACATCACTCCCCTCCTAACTCCTGTACCCTCCTTCTTCCTGCCCTTCCTACCCCCCCCCCTCTCCACCCGTTCCTTACACACTCCCTCCTCGTACATCCTCCTCCCCAGCCCCTTTAACCTCCTATCCTCCCTGTCACGGCCTGTCCCCTGCCATGCCCCTGTTCCCATGCCACGCGCCCTGTCTCCCCGCCACGCCCACTGTTTCCCTGCCATGCCCCTGTCCTGTCATGGCCTGTCACGCCCCTGTCCCCTGCCACGCCCCTGTTCCCTGCCCACCCCCTGTCTCCATGCCATGCCCCTAATCCCCTGTCCACGCCCCAGACCCTTGCCACGCCCCTGTTCGCTGCCCATGACCCTACCATCCCCCCTCCCTCGCCTGTCATTCCCCCCCCTTGCCATGTCCCCCACCCCACCCCAGCTTCCACCCCTCCACTCACCTCCACCTCAGCCAAGTTTAGACGTATGTCACTCAAAAAGAGATCATATTCAAATGGCTCTTCACTCATGCCTCATTTCCAAGCGAGGAGAGAGAGAGGGAGAGAAAGAGAGATAGGGAGAGAAAGGGAGAGAGGCAAAGAGAATGAGAGAAAGGAAGAAAATGAGAGAAAAGGAGAG
>NW_020868683.1:22500-25000 GCF_003789085.1 Penaeus vannamei
TCTTTTATCTATTATAAATTATATATTTATATATTATAAGTATCTTTTATATATTATAAAGTATCTATCCATTCTTTTAGCGAATTTGTTTATTTGGCTGACGTCATTTTTGTTTTGTTTTGGTCTGTGCAGTCGATATCCTGAACCTCATTTGGTTCCTTTTATTTTGTTCTTGTTGTTGATTGTTGCCTTCCTGTTCTGCACTATCTCTCTCGCTTCTCACTCTCCGTCTGTTGGTATGTCTCTGTCTGCCTGTCTATCTGTCTGTCTCTTTTTCAGTCTGTTTTTTTCTCAATTTCTCATTAATTATCTCTCCAAATCTTTTCTCTGTGCGTTTTTCAGTCGGGTTTGCCTCTGCCTGTCTATCTCTTTTCGTCTATCATTCTCTCGCTTTCTCTCTGTCTGTCTGAATTATGTCTGTTTGTCGATCTCTGACTTTATCCCTATCATTTTCTGTCTCTCTATGTTTCTTTTTTTTCCGTTTAGGTCACTCTCCTCTTCTCCCTCATTGAGTCTCTGCATCTCTCTCTCTCTCTCTCTCTCTCTCTCGCTCGCTCTCTCTCTCTCTCTCTCTCTCTCTCTCTCTCTCTCTCTCTCTCTCTCTCTCTCTCTCTCTCTCTCTCTCTCCTCTCTCTCTCTCTCACTCACACACACACACACACACACACACAAACACACCCTACCTCCCCCCTTTCTCATTTTTCCTTCACTCTTTAATTCCTTTTTACCGCCCTCGACGTGTATATATACCGTCTATAAATCGCCACATGGCTTTGCTAAATGGCCTCAATAGACAATGTTTACGAGCTGCGTCCATATTCCCTCGACATCACCCAGACCGATGTTTAGTCGACCCCGATGTCCAGGATAACATTTGCAGACTGATGGATCATCCATGTCCTCATATTTCACTGCTGTGTCTGCTAAATGCAACACTGGAGACCGCAGTGATAGGTCATATAATTCATTGGAAGAGGGGGGGGGGGGAATGATCGCCAGACCCATTTTTTTTAGGCTTTAATTTATGCTAATTACTAGAGTAATGATTTTTTTAAACAAAATTTGGACACGGGTACATGGGTAGGGGTGCGCTCCTGATTTATTATGGAAAATAATGGGCTCCGGGATGGATCAAGTCAAAATTGCAATAAATATTGTTACTAGGATTGCAACAATCGTTGTTTATTGCTTTTTATTTTTTTACCATCCTTATGTCTATTATCGGCTATCAACGCTATCATAGTTTCATTATCAACAGTAGCAGAAACAATGTGACTAATATTATTATCATTATATTGTTATTATTTCTATTATTAATATTAGTATTATTATTACTATCATTGTTTATCATCGTATTATTTTACTACTATCATTGTCATTATCATCTTATTATTATTACTATCATCATTATTATTACTACTATTGCCATTACTACTATCATTATTGTCACTTTTACTGTATTCGTTATTATTATCATTATATATTTTCATTATCGGTATTTTTGTCATTATCATTATCATTATTCTTATTATCCTTGTTACATTTGTTATTATTGGTACTATCATTACTATTTTTATCATCATCATCATGACCATTACCATAATTATAATTTCTAATATCATTATGCTTACTGTTATCATTATTGTTTTATCAACACCATTGTCATCATGATAATATAAATATTATCATTTTATATATTTTTTATCACTGTCATAACCATAGTTATGCCATTTCATTATCCTTATTATTATGATTATCCTTATTATTACTGTCATTATAATAATTATTATCATGTTTCACTGGAATTATTATTATTAACGTTGGTAATACTCTGACTGTATTTGTTTGTTTGTTTGTTTGTTTTTTGTTATTGTTACCCTCATAATTAGATTGCTTATCATCAACATCGTTATCGTTATCATCATGATTATCAGTGTTATTATTCCTGTAATATCCCTTGTTGTTATTGTTATCGTTATCTTTACAATCATCAAGGTCAGTATTGGTATCGTTGGTATTGTTAGTCCTGTTATCATGACTATCATGAATATACTATCGTCTTGTAATGTAAAAGACTGTCGATTAATTTCCGCACCTCATAGCATTATATAAATAATTACATTTTCCTTCCTAAGGCAGTTTATCATGTTTCTTGGAACTACTGAATAATTTATATATAATTATTCAAAGGAAACTGAAAAATAATCTGGTGTTTCTCTTACCTTTTGCGTTTTGACTGCTTTACCAATCACAGAGGTCACGTCTTTAATTTATTATTTCGAATTACAGAAAGAGAAGACGAAGAGGAAAAGGCAAATATGACTATCAGATTCTGTTCATTTCTTTAGCTTTTATCTCCGGTAATATCCTTTCATGCTAATTCTTTAGTCCATTTTTATATCTTAGTGTTAGTTCTCTCCTTTCCTCCTGCTCCACTTATTTCCTTTCTTCTCTTCCCTTCCTACCCCTACACACACACACACACATACACACACACACA
>NW_020868683.1:32500-45000 GCF_003789085.1 Penaeus vannamei
TTAGTCTACCAGTACTTAAGGAAGGGCTGAAAAGGATGTAAGGCTAAGAAAGTCAGTTTCGGCTTCTCAAAGTTTTAACAATGCCGAGAAAGCAAGAAAGTCTTTGCCAAATTTATAACATTTACAGCGTTTCCGATATCGAGCCTGTTACTGGCTAAAGGTGTTGAACATTCCTATCAAATTCTCAGGCGATTTACAAGGATAGCTGCTTGAAACTAATAGATAATGTAATGCAAGTATGGCATCAAATGATTTGAATTGGCGATCTCTCTCTCTCTCTCTCTCTCTCTCTCTCTCTCTCTCTCTCTCTCTCTCTCTCTCTCTCTCTCTCTCTCTCTCTCTCTCTCTCCTTTTCTTAACCCCGACTCTAAGGTAAATAGGTAGACAGATAGTTGGATAGATACACTGAGGATAAAGACAGGCAAGCAGAGGTTACGAAACGGAGAGAGAGAGAGGCTTTAAGAGGGCTTTAAGAGTAAAAATCGGAGACAAAAAGAAAAAGAAAAAACAGACGCATAGATAGAAAAAAAAACACAGAGGAAAAGAGAAAGAGAAAGAAAATTAACAGCAGAGGGGAGCCACGAACACGTAATGGGAATTCCAAAATTAATGGGGAAGAAGCCAGGGCGTTCCCCATGCTTTTGTGAATGAGGGTGGGTAGTTTAGGGAGAAATCGTTAGCCTAATGAGGAGAGGAGAGTGCGAAGGGAGGGAGGAGAGAGAAAGAAAAGAGATAGAAGGGGAAGGGGGATGAGAGGCGTCTAGGGGGTGGGGAGGTGAAGGAAGGCTTTGGCTACATTGTTAATATAATGTTTAATACTTTTAAGATGATATTGCTTTGATAATAATGATAACAGTTACACAAAATTAATGATTATTACTACAAGTGAAAAATTATGTTAGCTAAATGATTGACGACAACACCTGTGATTACGGTAATAATAAAAATAATAAAAACAATATCAATAACAATGATGATGATACTACTATTACCACTCCTACTATTGCTAATGATAATGAGAGTGAGAATGATAATGATAATAATAATGATACTACTAATAATGGCAGTAACAATAATAATGAAAACAAAAACAATAGTAGTTATGAAAAGGAAAATAACTGCAACGAGAATAATGATGATGACAGTGATGATAATAAGGAAAGTGATCATAACAAATGCTCTAATAGAAATAAGAATAATGATGATATGAACAATAATAATAACCAAAAAATACATTAGCAAAAAATTATGGTACAATAACAATGATAATACTAAATAATAGCAATTATAATATAATAATAACATTGCTAATAATAATACCTATAATAGCAATAATATTAGTAGTAATATAATTAATATTTGTATTGATGATAAAAAGTTGATAATAATAATGATAATCATAATTGTAATAAATAAGACAAAATTGAAAACAGAAAAGAACTGTGTATATACATATATAAATAATATATATATATATATATATATATATATATATATATATAATATATATATATATATATTAAAAAAGAAAAGAGTACCAGAAACGTATATAGCTATCATTATAATGTTCAGAATTACAACAATATTAAAGCAAAAGTGATATCGATAACACTAGATGTGATAATAGTAATGACAATGTTGATGTTAATAACAAAAATTAAAATAGTAATGATAATAATATTAATGATGATTTTGATGATACTGCTACTACTATTACTAATAATAATAATGATGATAATAGCATCAATGTCAATAATAACAACATTAATAATAAGGACAATAATCATGTAAATAGACCTATAATTATACAAAATAATGCGTTATATTCACTAATATATCACACAAACAAGCACAGAAAAAACATAGTAAAAAGAATAAGAACGATCCACCTCGAACAGTTGCCGTTTGCCGTGGGGAAACCGCACAACGGCTAGATTCAGTTAACACAAAGGCAGAGAGATGATTACTATCCACAGTGACCAGTAGTCTGTAAACACAACACAAAGCATATCTCCGCCCAACGTATGCTCAGCCTAGAGGGAAGGTTTATTATATTATAACAAAGGTATGTTGCAGTTAGGGACGCTATATCGCACACCGTTGGTATGTACTAAAATGTGTACAGTACAGTGGGGATACGGTACATACATATGATATGAATTTCCATAGAAAAGAGGGCGATAGAGAGACAGCCAGACAGATAAACAGGCTGATAAAGATAGATAGATATATAGGAGATATAGAGGGGAGAGAGAGAGAGAGAGAAGGAAGAGAGAAAGACAGAAGAGAAGAGGAGGTGAAAGGAAGAGACTATATGTGTGTGTGAGAAAAGAGAGTGGGGGAGAGGGAATGAGAGGAAAGAAAGAGAAAAAAGAGAGACAGAATCAAATTAGAGCGATATTACAGGTTCTAAAAAGTATCATGTAGTATAACAGTATTATATTATATAAATAAAGATACTGCCAATTATCTAATTAACGTACCTCATACCTTTACTTCAGGTAATAAAATAACGAAGTACTATTGACTCAACTAATAACGTTTTCATATACTCAGGGAACAGATTCAATAATATCATTCAAAGAAAATACAAGTAAAAATACTTCACTGTCATGTTTTTTTTTATGGTTTCTCTTTAATTTATGATCTTGAGAGAAATGAAGTCAGGAAAAGCAGTAATTGTGTCCTTATGAATTATTCCAGGTTCTCCTAGAAACTTCTTAACTATCACTAAAAGCACCTCATTAGCTGTAATCATGGCAAATGGTACTTCTGTATGAAGTTACTTTGGGGCTCATTAAACTAAACACATACACACACACACACACACACGCATAAGGATGTCTATTAACCTGTCTATGTGTGTATACGTACCTAGTTGCACACATATATCTATCAACGCATCTAATTATCCTACTGTATACATATGTTGTTGCAAACACACATACAACATATACAACACACACACACACACACACACACACACACACACACACACACACACACACACACACACACACACACACACACACACACACACAATATAATATATATATATATATATATATATATATATATATATATATATATATATATATATGTATGTATATATATAATATTTATGTATATATATATATAATATTAAATATATTATATATATATATAATTATATATATACATATATTATATATATATATATATATAAATATATGTACATCATGCATATTACAATAAAATATATATAATAGAAGTAATACATATTAGGATTACGTACTCGTATATATGTGTATTAGCATAAATATATTCTATACTATATATATATTACTTGCCAGTATACAATAATATATCTATAAGTACTAGTATCAACTTCATTATATTTATCATCTTCTATATATGTAGCTCTACTTAATTTTCTGTATATAATTCCGACAACTTAATGATATACGTTATATATATTGTATGTAATTACCACACACACACACACACACACACATCACCCACGCATATATTTTATATATAATATATATAATATATATAATACTACGTCAAAGTAATCTAAAACATTACTGATTCCAATAATATATTAATAAAATATCATACATATTATTGCGCTATCTTATTATAATATATATAGTATATATAATTATAGCAGAAATATTATCAATCGTTATATTATGTCTAAACATTGTAAACTATACCGCTAGGATAATTAATCTATCATGTAAAAACTTACTATATATTTAATTAAATTTAGTTATATATGACTCGCAATACTATATACACAAACACAGCCCATAAGCAGCAGCGCAGACACTCAACATCTCACACGCCACTCACTACTCACGACACTACTACATACAGTCACCCTGAACATCACCACCACGTATCACCACTACGCCATCATCACGCAATACATGATATTAGTAGTAGATATTTTGTAAGCTCAATAGAGATCAAATAAAATAACGTTTTGGATTTACATAGACTATAAGTGATATACAACTGGATAATTAATCATATACTTAATACTTTTGTATGATACTAGACTGAACTTCCACACAGCACAGCACACACGACCCAATGCACACAATCCACCCACATCACACAACAACACACACACACAATATGATTAAATAGTTCATAATATTATAATCATTTACGTTACATGGCGGATCTCGTATGAAGAAAAATACAGCAGTTATTAATTTATACTACAATATGTTATCCTAAGTCTTCTCTTATTTTTTTTTCTAAATTCGTATACATAATAAAAACAAAACAAAAGGATACGTTATCAGCCTAGGTCCTTACCTTTACCGACTATATCTAAATCAAAGACCTTTATATTATTCTAATTGCAGTTTATACTATATTACTATATGTTTTGTCTTTATATTATAACTTATACCTGCTCATTATAATAATACATACCACACACAGCACACACAACACCACACTAGTATCACACACACACAGCATCTCACACACACGAACAATCACACACACAAGCACCTGCACATTATAATTATATGTGTAATATATTTAATATATATATATATATATATACTTATATATATATATATATTATATATATATATATATACTTAATTTCTTAATTTTGCTTCATAATCTCCTCAACTACACAGTTTACCACCCATATCCACCCACAAAGGGCCTCCATCGGACATTGCTCGAGCCCCATGTACTTCGCAGGTCCGCCTCCCGTAGACCAATTGCAGCCACTCTACATAAAGCTGTGAACAACTCCCACCTATTCTCCTCTCCGCGTCGTCCCCTCCTCCTTCTTCCGCTCACCTTCTTCCCATTCCTACCACGACTCCCTCCGCCCCCAACAATTCCCCTGGCATTTTCCATTTGTCAGTTACGATGGGCGGGATTTTGCTATACAAAGTTAGCGGGAAATTGCCGCATAATAGAACATAAGAGATTCAGTAGGAGTCCCTGGGGGTGTAGGTTGGACAGATAGAGATCGAAATGAGTGGGGCGAGGGAGTAGAGAGAGTGTATCGTAGCAGTAAGGCACGAAATATTAGACAATGAGTGATTAAAATAGTTATGGACAGACATACTTATCGTAAATTTACGTGGTCTTACGGACTAGAGAAGGGCAGGAAGAACGATAAGGAGGAGTCGAGAGAGATCTCAGTCGTGCATTCGGTGAGAGTACCGTCTGAAATTACATCCCTGAGCATTATACACAATTGATATGTATTTGTTATAGGGATGGGTGGCTTCGTTTTGATACCGGTGAAATTGACGTGCGACGGAGGAGCCGACGAAATGGGGCAAGTAGGCTTGGGGGGGGGGTCGGGACTTGTTGTGCATTTCTACTTTATCTTGCTTTTTATCTTTTTTTCTACTCTCTAATTTCCTCCACTATCCATAGTTCCGCTCACTCTTTCTTACATTGCTAACTACTCTTCTCTCATCTTCCTCTCTACCCTAATCTATTTTATGTTTCACACCACACACTCAGGCTCAGCATCACACACATCACACACATACATACCCTAACAACACACACTAACTCCACATCATCACCTCTACTACACATACCCATCATAATTTTTATTATAATAGAATATTTATCATACTCACTCTCCTGAACACAGACAGCGCTATATCATACAATAATATGACAGACAGTATAATTGGAGATATATATGTATATAAAGATATTATATAAACATCTGATTAATAATAGCTCCACTAAGCGACACTCGCATAGCACTCAGGATTCAGTATGACTAATATATATAAACCCTACGACACTCCACACGCTTGTTGATTAATTATTGTTGACGTCGGAAGTCGAGTCCAACAGTGATTAGAGTTTCTAAGCGTTTAAGGTGTGCTAGGAACAGGAGGTGACTTCTTCTGTCTTGATGTGTGTATTGCGTGCAAGGGACCATACCTACCTATATACGATATGTTACGTTATTGCTTATTAAGGTGCAGTATTGCTTGGTACGAATGCCGCCATGCCTGTTATCTCATGCGGTCTTAAACTTTTTTTCGTGTTTCATATGTATTTATCTTATTATCAGCAGTTTTATCGAACTTTTCCCAATCTAGCATAGATATTTGATTTTTCTTCAGTATCTCAAGAATCCGTCATGCCATTGCTTAGCTCGAGATCTAGTTAGTAAAGAAAATGCGTATTTGATTAGAAGTACTTGTATATAAGATAGATATTTTACTTCTGCTCTCAGGACTTGCTCGATAAACACTTTTACATCGAGTGACTCAGTTGTATATATTCATAGTGACTCATAACTTCAGACTATCCTCGAGACCTTCAATTTAATGTACTAGTTATCAGTATCGTTCTGTAAAAGTGAAGAAATGGCTGCCAAATCTGTTTGAAATAAAGGGAATAAATCTTACTATCATATTAAATTAGCAATAGTAAGATTATCATCTTAGTATAAGTATTATGTCATTGACGTTTTTTTGCCTGTGAGAGATGTTTAATTGAGTGTTTAGGCAATTAGAGTTGTGCGATTTTATTTCTGGTATCCCTTTTTACCTTTTCTACACCACTTATTGGAAAGCGAGATTAGAAATAAATAAATTCAGAAATAAGACAAGAAGGCTATACGATATAAAACAAGGAAAATAAATTATTAGAAAGAAAAGAAATATCAGAAAAAAATGATAAAACATGGTAGGAAGTGAAAAAATTGGAATTGAGAGAATTATAAGGGCTTGCTTGATTAAAGGTCTTGCTTAGAGGACTTTAAAGCAGCAGAATCCATATTAAGGACCCTCTTCACCCCTTCACCCCCCGCCCCCCCCCGCAGTCAACCCCTTGACCTGTTTTCAGTCAATTCTTCAGAATAGTTGTGTAGGAGGGAGAATAACGGAAAATGCAAGGTAAAAAAGATTATTGTGCAAGGATAGAAACATAAGATAATCCTGGCTGGCAGAAGGAAAGAAGGAGAAACGGAGGAAGTAAAAAGAAATAGCTGTTAAAAATGTTAAAAGGATAGACTGGGTTATATTGAAAAAAAGAAAATCTTTCTTCTCCACACACGCCACACAATAAACATACATGCATTTGTATACACATACACACACACCACACACACACACACACACACACACACACATAAATATATATATATATATAGTATATATATATATATGTACATAATATATATATAATGATATATATATGGTGTGTGTGTGTGTGTGTGTGTTGTGTGTGTGTTGTGTGTGGTGTGTGAGTGTTTGTGTGTTTTGAGTGTGTGCGTTTTGGTATCATTATTATTATCATAAATGGTTCTTGTTATGACTATATTTCCAGTATAGAATATTATCTTTATTATCATCATTATCGTTATCAGTTATTATAATTACCATTCTTTATTTTATCATTAAGATAATTGTCATTATCATTATCATTATTATTGCCATTGTTGTCGTTACCATTAAATCAAAGTTATTAATTGCATTATCAGTCATTATATTACTGTCATTATCATAATCATTATTATCATTACCATGTCATCAATAATATTGTCATTGTATGACCATTGTTGTCATTATTTACTTTTCTGTTATAAGCTATCATTATTAATTTTATTACCATTTTATTGTTATTGTTATTATTGTTGTTGGTTGTTGATCATTATCATTATGTACAATGATAATTATTGTTAGCGTTAATATCATTATCAACTTCAATCATCATTATCATTATCATTATCATTATTACAGTGTAATTATTATTAGCGTTATATCAATATCATTATCATCATCATATCATATCCATAACTTATCATTATCATAATCATCCACCTATCATTATCATATATTATTATTGTCATTATGTAGTAGTAGTACGTATAACATTGTTATTGTCCGTTAGTATGGTAATTGATATCTCATCACTAGTCATCTATGTCATTAGTAGTAGATTTAATTTGTTACAGTATCATTATTATTACTATTATATTAATTATCATTTATAATTATCATTATTATCATTATCATTACTATTATCATTGTTGTTGTTGTTATCATTGTCATTACTATCTTTACTAACATTGTCATCATTATCAGGATTATCATCATCATTTTCATCATTTTCGTCATCCACATTATCATTATCATTCAGGGATTCATCTCTTCATCTTTCTTTGTGCAGTAAGTGGAAAGAAAAATGAGAAGAAAGAAACTGAAAGAATGAATATGAAATAAGAAAAAAATAAAAGAATAAAAGGTACATAACCAGTAGAAAAAGAAAAGAACAGGTTGAGTAAAAACGCGATAATGAACAGAAAAGGAGAAGCAGCAAAGAAAAAAAATATGAAGAAAAAAAGAGCTTGTCAGAATTGGGGAAACAAAAAAAAAAAAGAACAAAGGGTAATGAGAGAAAAGCGAAACAAAACTAGAAAAAAAATAGATGTAGCGAATGAAGAATGGATAAAGGGATATAATAAATAGATAAAAACATAAGGAGACGGAGTTCTCCAAAGTCTCAAATTCGTATAATGAACAAAAATCTGACCTCCAGGCAGCGTAACAAAGGAGTTAACGAAGAACAAAAGAACAAAGGTGAATAAAAGATGAAGGGAAACAAAAGACTCTCCTCCCTATCTCTCCTTTTCCATTTCCTTTTCCTTCTCTCTCTCTCTCTCTCTCTCTCTCTCTCTCTCTCTCTCTCTCTCTCTCTCTCTCTCTCTCTCTCTCTCTCTCTCTCTCTCCTCTCATTCGTCTGTTTTCTCTCTCTTTCTCATGTCTATGCTCTCTCTCTCGCTCTCTCTCTCTCTCACTCTCACTACTCTCTCTCTCTCTCTCTCTCTCTTTCTCTTACTCTGTGTCTTCCTTTCTCTCTCTCTCTTTGTTCCCCATATTTTTTTTACTCTCTTTCTTTCTTTCTCATACTTTTTCTTTCTCTCTCTCTCGCGCGCTCTCTCTTTCTCACTCTTGGTTTCTCATTTTTTCTCCACTCTTCTCTCTCCTTTGTTCTATCTCAATTTTTCTCTATTTCCCTTCCAACTTTTTTTTAACCTCTCCCTCTCCTTCATCCACACAGAAGAGGCGAGGAGGAGGCAGAGGCCGTGAGACGAGAGGGAAAATAAGAAATTCAGACATAACGAGAGAGGAAAACGAAGCAAAATGGCTTAGCTACCTGGGGGAAAAGGGGGGGGGGGGTATCAACTAAAGGCATCTGTAATTGGCGTCAAATGGGCGTGGCGTCTTGCGGAGTCGTGGGCAGGGGGGGGTGTTGTGGGGGAAGTAGATGGGGGGGAATGAGTGAGACATTATGATATATATTGTTTATGTTTGGATATGTATGGTGCGTGGCGTGTGATATAATGTGGTTATATATATATATGTATATATACTATAATATATATTATGTGTGTGTGTGTGTGTGTGTGTGGGTGTGTGTGTGTGTGTGTGTGTGTGTGTGTGTGTGTGTGTCGTGATATGTATGTGTATATATATATATATAATATATAATATATATATATTATTATATTATTAATATATAATATATATATATATTTATATTATATATAATATATATATACATAAGTCAAGAAATCAAACCGACCTCCTGTTAGAGCGAGAAACCCAAGCGCCGAGTCTGTTCCGATATTTATCCGGCGGCGCAGCGACGAGGGATGGACTAGACGTCAAACCGGACCTTACGAAGTTAGAGCTTGTTCCTCAGCTGAAGAGAACAAAAAGCATTCTATATTTATATTCCTCTTGGGTATATTTGTTATCGCCCCTCCCCATGCTCGGTATTCCCTCCTATGCCCCCTCCCCCCTACCTTCCTCTATCGTCCTCTCCTCCTCCCCTTCTTCCCTTCGTCTTCCCCTATTCCTCTCCCCCTCCCTTCCTACCCCTTCCCCCCTATTGTCCCCTTCCTACCTCCCCTTCCCCGTTTCCCCCGTTCTTCCTATCGTCCCCTCTCCCCATTCCCCACCCTCCCCTTTTCTCCTCTTCCCTTCGTACCCCTACCCTCCCCTATCGCCCCCCTTCCCTTCCGATTCTTTCCTCTTGAGCAACAAGATACAACATGAAGGCTCATTTCGTTCCCTGTCATATCATATCCGGTTGACCTCTCCCCCCACCCCCACCCCCTTACCTATTCCCCAACCTCCCAATCTTCTCTTCTTTCTCTTCCGGTTTTTCTTTTTTTTTCTCCGTTTCGTCCCTTCTGTTCCATCGTCTTTATCATATTTTCCTGCCTTTTTTCAATATCATTCTCTTTCTTCTTGAACAAATCTTGATTTGCTCGGCTGTCTTTCTTTTCCCAAAATAAACAAATAAATACACTCATGCTCTCTCTCTTCCACACACACGCTCATACTCACACTTACACACACACACACCACACACACGCACACACACACACACACACACACACACACACACACACACGTAAAAGTATCGTTCCGCACCTTTTCTAATCCATCACTAATGCTCTTATCTTTGTTTTACTTTTTGTTGTTACTTTTTTATTCCTTAATCCCAAATCCTTTCTAACTTCCTTGTTCGTTTTTGTTTTTAATTTTTGGGCATTTTAACTTTTTATGGTTGATGTAGATACGTCCATATATTGATACCTTACATTTATGATTACGTTTCACTCTTATTAATCCGTTTACACCAATACCCTACAAAGCAATTTAACAATCATCAATTACTTCCAATACGCAATATACCAAGATAGAAAAATATGAAACAAGTAAAAAGAAGGAAATGAAGAGAGAAGAAAAATAAATGTAAGACACAATAATAATCACCAGGTATAAAGATAATGCGGAACGCCATCGTAAAACTGCCTAAAAATCAAAATCTATTGCTCTTTATTCGCCGCTGCGCATGCGCGACTGAGCAGGGATGAAGGTAGAAGATGCTGTCAAGTTACGTATGCCATTGCGTATGTAGTATTCATTCGGGAATCTATTTAGGTATCTAGTAGGGAAATTGTAATTTGTGGAGGAAAATAAGTATATTTTTTTCTTTTCTGTTTTTTTAGGAAGATGAATAAAATGATGCCATTGCCTATTTAGTATCTATTTAGGTATCTAGTAGGGAAATTGTAATTTGTGGAAGAATATAAGTATATTATTTTTCTGTTTTTTGGAAGATGAATAAAATGATGCCATTGCGTATGTAGTATTCATTTAGGAATCTATTTAGGTATCTAGTAGGGAGATTGTATTTTGTGGAAGAATATAAGTATATTTTTTTCTTTTTGATTTTTAGGAAGATGAATAAAAGGAAGATGTCATTGCCTATGTAGTATTCATTTAGGTATCTATTTAGGTATCTAGTAGGGCGATTTGTATTTTGTGGAGGAATATAAGTATAATATTTTTTCTTTCTGTTTTTTAGGAAGATGAATNAGATAAAGAGAAATCTAACAGCAGAGGGAGCACGGAACACGTCAAGTGGGAATTCCAAAATTAATTCGGGGATAAGAAAGCCAGGGCGTTCCATGCTTTTGTGAATGAGGGTGGGTAGTTTAGGGAGAAATCGTTAGCCTAATGAGGAGAGGAGAGTGCGAAGGGAGGGAGGAGAGAGAAAGAAAAGAGATAGAAGGGAAGGGGGATGAGGGGCGTCTAGGGGGTGGGGAGTGAAGGAAGGCTTTGGCTTAATGTTAATACTTTTAAGATGATATTGCTTTGATAATAATGATAACAGTTACACAAAATTAATGATGGCATTACTACAAGTGCAAGAAAACTTATCGTTATTAACTAATGATGACGACACAACACTGTGATTACGGTAAATCAAATGATAATAAAAACCGTATCATTAACACTGGTGATGATATTACTATTACTAATGATAATGCGAGTGAAAGTGATAATGATAATAAAAGTGATAATAAAAATGATACTAATAATAATGACAATAACAAAAATAATGATAACAAAAGCAATAGTAGTTACGAAAAGGAAATTAACTGCAACGAGAATAATAATGATGACAGTGGTGATGATAACGAAAGTGATCATAACAAAGGCTCTAATAGAAATAAAAATAATGATGATATTAACAATAATAATCAAAAAATACAATAACAAAATTATGGTACAATAACAATGATAATACTAACAATAATAGCTAATGGTACTAATAATAATAACATTGCTAATGATAATTATAATAGCAATAATATTAGTAGTAATATAATTAATATTTGTATTGATGATAAAAAGTTGATAATAATAATGATATCATAATTGTAATAAATAAGACAAACATTGAAAACAGAAAAGAGAAACTATATATATAATATATATAATATATATATATATATATATATATATATATATATATATATATATATATTTAAAAGAAAAAAGTACCAGAAACGTATATAACTGTTTAGAATTACAACAATAAAGCAAAAGTGATAATGATAACACTAGATGTGATAATAGTAGTAATGACAATGTTGGTGTTAATAACAAAAAAAAATAGTAATGATAATATTAATG
>NW_020868683.1:50000-52500 GCF_003789085.1 Penaeus vannamei
ATGTCTCTTCTCTCTCTCTCTCTCTCTCTCTCTCTCTCTCTCTCTCTCTCTCTCTCTCTCTCTCTCTCTCTCTCTCTCTTACTCTCTCTCTCTCTCTCTCTCTTTCTCTTACTCTTTGTCTCTTTCTCTCTCTCTCTTTGTTCCCCATATTTTTTCTTCCTCTCTTTTTCTTTCTCATACTTTTTCTTTCTCTCTCTCTCGCGCGCGCGCTCTGTCTTTCTCTCTCTTGGTTTCTCATTTTTTCTCCACTTCTTCTCTCTCTCTTGTTCTATCTCAATTTTTCTCTATCTCCCTTCAACTGTTTTTTAACCTCTCCCTCTCCTTCATCCACACAGAAGAGGCGAGGAGGAGGCAGAGGCCGTGAGACGAGAGGGAAAATAAGAATAATTCAGACATAACGAGAGAGGAAAACGAAGCAAAATGGCTTAGCTTAGGGGAGAGGGGGGTACCTTGGGGGAAAGGGGGGGGGGGTATCAACTAAAGGCATCTGTAATTGGCGTCAAATGGGCGTGGCGTCTTGCGGTGAGGTCGTGGGCGGGGGGGGGTGTTGTGGGGGAATAGATGGGGACGGGAATGAGTGAGACGGGATATGATATATTTGTTTATGTTTAGACACGGATATGTATGTTTATGCGTGCATGAATATATGATATATATATATATATATATATATATATATATATATATATATATATATATATATATATATATATATATATATATGTGTGTGTGTGTGTGTGTGTGTGTGTGTGTGTGTGTGTGTGTGTGTGTGTGTGTGTGTGTGTGTGTGTGTGGTGTGTGTATAATATATATATATATATATATATATATATATATATATATATATATATATATATATATATATAAAGTCAAGAAATCAAACCGACCTCCTGTTAGAGCGAGAAACCCAAGCGCCGAGTCTGTTCCGATATTTATCCGGCGGCGCAGCGACGAGGGATGGACTAGACGTCAATACCGGACCTTACGAAGTTAGAGCTTGTTCCTCAGCTGAAGAGAACAAAAAGCATTCTATATTTATATTCCTCTTGGGTATATTGTTATCGCCCCTCCCCCATGCTCGGTATTCCCTCCTATGCCCCTCCCCCCTACCTTCCTCTATCGTCCTCTTCCTCCCCTTTCTTCCCTATCGTCCTCTCCCCCCTATTCCTCTCCTGCCCCAATCGCCCCCTACTCCCTTCCCCACATTTCCCCCTACCATTCCCTCTTCCCCGTTCCCCCGTTCTTCCCCTATCGTCCCCTCTCCCCATTCCCCACCTCCCCTTTTCTCCTCTTCCCTTCGTACCCCTACCCTTCCCCTATCGCCCCCCTTCCCTCTTCCGATTCTTTCCCCTCTTGAGCAACAAGATACAACATGAAGGCTCATTCGTTCCCTGTCATATCATATCCGGTTGACCTCCTCCCCCCACCCCCCCCCCCTTACCTATTCCCCAACCTCCCAATCTTCTCTTCTTTCTCTTCCGGTTTTTCTTTTCTTTTCTCCGTTTCGTCCCTTCTGTTCCATCGTCTTTATCATATTTTCCTGCCTTTTTTCAATATCATTCTCTTTCTTCTTGAACAAAATCTTGATTTGCTCGGCTGTCTTTCTTTTCCCAAAATAAACAAATAAATACACTCATGCTCTCTCTCTCTCTCATACTCACACACACACACACACACACACACACACACACACACACACACACACCACACACACACACACACACACACACACACACGTAAAAGTATCGTTCCGCACCTTTTCTAATCCATCACTAATGCTCTTATC
The DNA here is from genome assembly GCF_003789085.1 of Penaeus vannamei. Lineage (NCBI taxonomy): Eukaryota > Metazoa > Arthropoda > Malacostraca > Decapoda > Penaeidae > Penaeus > Penaeus vannamei. The sequence goes on from NW_020868683.1 coordinate 51,787, forward strand.
TTTGTTTTACTTTTTGTTGTTACTTTTTTATTCCTTAATCCCAAATCCTTTCTAACTTCCTTGTTCGTTTTTGTTTTTAATTTTTGGGCATTTTAACTTTTTCTGATTGATGTAGATACGTCCATATATTAATACCTTACATTTATGATTACGTTTCACTGTTATTAATCCGTTTACACTAATGCCCTACAAAGCAATTTAACAATCATCAATTACTTCCCATACGCAATATACAAAGATAGAAAAATATGAAACAAGTAAAAAGAAGGAAATGAAGAGAGAAGAAAAATAAATGTAAGACACAATAATAATCACCAGGTATAAAGATAATGCGGAACGCCATCGTAAAACTGCCTAATAATCAAAATCTATTGCTCTTTATTCGCCGCTGCGCATGCGCGACTGAGCAGGGATGAAGGTAGAAGATGCTGTCAAGTTACGTATGCCATTGCGTATGTGTATTCATTTGGGAATCTATTTAGGTATCTAGTAGGAAATTGTAATTTGTGGAAGAATATAAGTATATTTTTTTCTTTTCTGTTTTTTAGGAAGATGAATAAAATGATGCCATTGCCTATTTAGGTATCTATTTAGGTATCTAGTAGGGAAATTGTAATTTGTGGAAGAATATAAGTATATTTTTTTCTGTTTTTTGGAAGATGAATAAAATGAAGATGCCATTGCGTATGTAGTATTCATTTAGGAATCTATTTA